>ML014189.1:0-82775 GCA_003615045.1 Caulochytrium protostelioides | reverse complement strand
GCCGCCGGAGCTGGGGAGGCGCGCCCCGACGGGGTCGCCAATGCACTAGCTACATCGGACGGGGGCGTAAAGACGTTTGGAGCCCGTGCTACCTTCACCCAAGGCAAAAGGCGTCCTCCGCATCGCCGCGTTCCTGTGGCGCGCCCGTCAGTTACGGCATGCCAGGATTAAGCAGATTAGGTGGGAATACCATATCCCAGCGCGGGGATTTGCCGGTAGGGCGCCAGGGCGCCCGACAACTGTTGAAAATGATCAATGCACCCTAGGTGGCCATTAAGTGATGCGGCACTATAGGGCCACAGCGTGGCCGGCTGACGTCCGATCTTTACAATTCACAGGTGAGTGTTGTTCATGAAATATCCGATGGACTCTTCTAAGCTCGAAAGCGGCGATCGCGCACGGGCTTTGGCACCCACGGGGCGTTCCCTCTCAATTCACACAGCTCACACAAAATGGGGTTTTTCCTAGCACTTAAGGAAAAACTTCCCAGTGGGCCCCCAAAGCTTTCGAAAGTGGCGTGCTACATTAGAGGGGCCTCGAGTGTTTGTAAAAAGTGCTCGGCTTCCACAACCTTCCATCGTAACCCCGACTGGCGACGTCGGAGTTTAGTGTCTATATAAGATTGACCCTCGAGGAGATTTCTTCCCCTCTCTTCATTCGTTCCGAGCTCCCTTTTCTCTCTCGTATCCCCTTCGATGAAATACGTGCATATAGAATATGTATGGATAGTATTTATGTATCCTAGCTCGCTAGTCCTCCCTAATCATAACATATTGTTTTGTTTTTCAGTAACAGCTCCAACTTAGCCAAAGATCCCTTTCCGAGGAAGCAGGGCTGCCTGTAATGACAAAAAGTATCGTGTAACGCACCAGGCGGATAGGGTGACGAGTTTAGTGGGTGAGGGGCTTCCGGAACGGGTCCAGCTGCTACCAAGTCCCACACTACCCCGAGGCCACACGCTGGTCCGGGTGTCTCCCCACCGGGCCTTTAGGCCTGCGGAAGGCGCGATAAGCGCTGGAAAGGTATTAAGATGCGCTCGGCCCTGCCGACGGACGGACGGCAGCACATAAGCAATCGCCATGCTCTTCTTGCCGCAGTCAGCGTTGTGAAATCGGATTCGCACCAGGTCATTGGGCTCGATGATTATAAAACTACAGTTCGACTTCTAAATTTGAGTGCTGCACGGGCAGTTTGTAAACGTAGTGAAAATTGAAAATGAAAATTGGCCATTTCGGGCATTTCCAACATTTCACATGTGTATATATATAGATTGAAAAGCAGTTGTTACAAGGCGAGCACAACATAGTATAGTCGAAGCTAGACAACCTAGTGAGCAATTCGAACAGAGTCTCTATCACGTGCCAGGCCTGGTAAAGCGCCGATTTATGGCCACTGTTTCGAAATTACATAGAGACTTTCTTCGTAAAAAGCATTTTTGGACTGTCTGATGGACGAGCCATAAGCATATTGCATGCAAAAGAAACTTTTAGAATCAGGCTCATTTAGAATCAGGCTCATTTGATATGTATGATGCAGTGAGAATTTCTAGGAAAGTTGCCATAATTATCTTGTAACATGGCCGTTTCCTGACCGGAGCCTCCTAGAATTGCCGATTTCTGGCCATTTTTCGACACATATGGCCTGTTTCCTATGAGAAGTGATCTCATTATGCACTTTGAGGGCCAATGAGTGATTACGATCCGAGCTAGGTTTATAACATACATAACATAACATAAGATAACATAACGTAACATAACATAACAACATAACACAACATAACATAACATGTTATAATATAATAAAGATAGATACAGATAGACAGATTACAAATGTTACATATGACAATAATGTTCATCCGTATGGGCCAATTCCGATGATTTCGTAGGTGTCTGTCAAGCCACCGGTGGGTCGCGTGCTAATCCATAACGACGCCAATTGATGAGAGAGTAGCTTGGTGTGCTTACCGCGGCGTTACAAGATGACGAGCCGCAACCGCAACGCGCTAGTATTAGAAGGTTGCGCAGCGCCGTGCGCAGCGCACGAGGCGGATGCGCCCTCCGATGCCTTTATCCAGCGCGAGCGTCCTGTGGCCCGTATTTGACGCGCCACAGCAACCGCTCGGGCGCAGTTGCCTGTGGCCTGTCGCTTTCGGGCCGTCGGCGGAAGACCCAGCCGGCACCACGCCTTGCTCGGGCCGGCGGGGCAGGGCGGGGCAGGGCGGGGGAGGCGGGGCCGCTCTCGCCATCGTTCCGCGCCACGATGACGGGGAATGAGGGTCCGCGCCGGGGAGGGGCGTCCGGTCAGCATTCGAGATCGGCCCGGACGACGGTCCCATGCAGGATGATCGGCGGTTGATCGAGGATCGAGGGCGTTGGTATTGTGCCGATGCGGCAACGGCGGGGACGGTCGCGCGGGTCCAGTGGCCCGCTCCTGACGATGTCCTCGCATTGTTCCCGTGGACGTTGCAGGTGCGTTCGTCTCACCAAGTGTGAGGAGGGCTGTGACGGGGCTCCCATGCACGGGGTGGGTGGTGGCGATAGTGCAACTCTGGGCTCATCACGCAAACCAAGTCGCTGACTAGCTATGCTGAGTTGGCTTTCCTTTTTTTGGTTTTGGCATTGGGATGCATGGATGCAGGAGTGGGCCTGTGGTGCGCCTCATGAAGGTGCCTTACCACCCTCGTGTGGCATCGACCGTCGACACGAGTCGATGAGATCGGCTGGGTGCACGCCGGGATGCTGTGGGCAAAGCGGTCGACCCCGGACGCAGACCGTCGGCCTTTGGCCAACGGGGATTAGGCCGAGCCGTCGTGGCCGTGCCTGCCGGGGGCCTGGCGTCGGCCTCCGGTCTGCTGCCTCCGGCCGGCCTGCCCAGAACATGGCCATAACAGCGACCATGAGCGAGTGGCTTGGGACAAGCGGACATCGCCGGACGGAGGATGTCCGTTGCGCCTAGGCTCTCAAAGGAGCTCGTCCTGGCCTGCGTCACCGCGTCCTTCTCCGGCGGGCCCGCGTCGTGCGTCGTTTCCTCGATGCGGCGGACCCTGCGGTCGCGACCATGGGATGGTGGCCCAGTGAGACGAGTGAGGCCGGTGTTGGACCCCCTGAGCTCTGGGTCTCGTATACACCGATCCGGTATGTGGGCTTTCTTGATCATCCTGCGCGTTCGTCACTGCAACCCTCGCGGCCGCACCGGTCGGAGTTTGGTGACTGGGTCCCGGCGCTGCGGCGCGTCTGCTAATCCACGCCGTAAATGGTTGCAATCGGAACAGCCCTAGATTCAGAAACGTGTAACCCAAAGGACTATCGAGGCGATAGCTCTAGATAGCCCTAGACAGCTTTGGACGCGGAAGTACACACACTGGCCTAACATCATAGTGCTTTATTTGTCTGTAGAAAGCGCGAACCTTTCTTTCCAGCGCGCTTCCGGTACGTTTCGTACGATATTCCGTCCTGTTTTGCGTAAGTAGCTTACGTCAGCCTCTCCTTGTCTATCCTCGCAGCGCATCAGTATACCGCTTCACGTCATCGCCGTTGTTGGAAAGGGACCGGGGCGCTAGAGGGCCGAGCGGGCGCATGCCGTCGGCGGGATAGTCGGTGTCTTGGCAGGGTCCTGGCAAAAGGACGTCGGGGCCCGGAAAGCCGCGAGCGCGTCGGCTCATACGAAACGCTTATTTCATCAATAGAAAAAATCACCTTCCGCGCTCGGTCATGGACTTCAGCACGGGAGCCACGAGGGGTCGCTATGCATGCGACGTCCAAGTCCACGTGCAACGCATTGAGCCCGGTCGCACGATCGTGCCGATCGTGCGTTGCCGCCCTATCTGTTTTCGACCTGCTGCGGCGCATGGGCATGCGCGTCGCCCGTCGTGCCAGCCGCCGCTGGCGTCGTGATGGCCACGGCGTCCGCGGCGTGCTCGGATGCCACCATCGTCGCGGCCGCGCAGTAAGTCGCGAACGTCATCGAATGCTGTGACAGAGTCGACGGCCGCGACGGCGACGGCGTTACCGACAAATCAGAGGTCAGGCGGCCGAGCGCGCCGTCCACCTCGGTCGTCGTGGTCGTCGTTGTCGTGGCCGCGGCCGTCTCAGTGGCCGGTGATGTGGTGGTCGTCGTGGTCGGCCGCGCAGCAAAGAGCGAACAGTAGCTCGCCGGGTGGGCCGGGACGATGGGGTGCACGGGCACGAGCATGCGCGACATGCGATACGAACGCGCGACGCGCCACCCGTCGTAAATGATGAGCAGACTGCTCGAGTAGAAGCGGTAGTTGATCATCCCCTCGATGATCTGGTACAGCTGCTTCAGCGTCTTGATAATCTGGGGCAGCAGATGAAACAAGTAGCACTCGCCGTTATCAAAGAACGACAGCAGGCTCTGGCGGAAGTTGGCCGCATCGATCTGGTGCCCTGCATACTTGTCCAGATAGGTATACGTGGCAGTCGTGACCTTGTAGATCTGCGCGCCGCAGATCCGCACCCTAAGGCGCTGGCTCGTGCTCTTGGTGCATTTGCGTTCGTGTGAGGCGCGCTATTCGGGCGTGACATCGACACCATACTGTCGTGTGCCCATCTGCAGATCCAGGATACACGGGTACTTGAGCACGCCCGTCAAGTCTTCTAGCAACAAGAACTTTTGCACACGGTTCTTGCGGATGACGGCGGGCGCGCCGCCGCTAGCGCCGCCGCAGCTGCTATCTGACCCGGCCACGCCGCTCCCAGCGTCGCGGCCGCTCAACTGCTGCTGGACTGGAGCTTGTGCTGGTTGTTGTTGTAAAAATACTCGGATCACGGAACGATCTCGGGCTGCTGCATGACGAGCAAGCCGGGGGCCGCACCATGTGGCGGCGTCGGCGAGACGTACATACAGGACGTGCGGGCGCCGGCCCAGCGTCCCGTACATGAGGTACAAGCCATGAGGTCCAGAAGGCACCAGCAACGCACCGGGTTCCAGCAGTCACTCTGAGGCGGGGTCCGCGGCGCGCCGCGGCTTTGTAAGCGGCGTCGCTGCGCCATCGTACGCCGCGGCCGACGATTTGTCCAAGAACTGCAGGATCGCCGGCCTGGTTCAGAAACGGAAACAGAAACCGCGCCGGCGGCGAGATGCGGCCGTGCCACGCCGCGAGCGACGAGGGCGACGGCGCCGACATCGCCGTGCTCGGACGCGCTGGCCTATCCGCATCCTGGAGCTGTGATGCCGGCCCGTCGCGGACCGCCGTGTGGCGGCCGCCAGCGGGGGCCGGGGAAGGACGCTGCCCGCGACTCGGGCCGCGGCGCCATGCCGCGTGAGGCGCAGGAACGGCGAGCGAGTCGCGGCGCGATCGACGCCGTCCACGCGACCCCGGCCAGGAATCCATGTCTCCCGTGGCGCGCCGCGGCCCCAGCCTCGCCAAGGACCGCCGCGGCGGCCGCGTGCATCGCGCGTGGCGAGAAGGGAGTGCAACGCATGCCGCGTGCCTGCGTCGTCGGAGCGTCGAGGCGATGTCGACGATCCAACCGCATCGGCCAGCCATCCCGCGTCCAATCGTCCCCGTTGTCCAGGCTCTGCGCTGCCGAAGCGCACCTATGGATGCACGGCGACTGCCTTCACTGCCTCTCAGCTTGCCTTCGATACCCCACTTCCTGAACGTGGCAATCGTACTAGACTCTATTCTAGACTCTAGTTCAACAAAAAGAATAGATGTTTCTTCTTTTATTTTGTGAAGGAATACAAAATAAAAAGAAATGGAATGCAAGACAAGCTCATGCCGAGGCCGTCATACAGCCGTGGACATGAGCCCGGAAGACGGGAAGGGACAACACATGTATGGATCGAGGTTGATCCGCGCCCGTCAGGCGGCACCGTGAATCAGCAGCAGGAAGGGCTGATTTACAGCTTGTCGTACCAGTGCTCGAAGGGCTGCATAGCGGCGGGGAGACCCTTGCGGACACGGACCTTGGTGATCATCTCGTTGAGCTTGGAGCCAGCCTCGATCGGGGAGCCGTTCATGAGCTGCCAGTGGTCGAACACGCACTGGGGGAAGGCCTGGCCACCGGTGGCGGCGCGGAGGTCGGCGGTGAAGCCGAAGGACTCCATGACGGGGAGGAAGGCCTTGATGTTGTAGAGCGGGGTACCCGGGCGCTGCTCCTCGGCAGTGACGTGGCCACGGCGACGGTTGAGCACACCGTAGATGCCACCCATGGCGCTCTCCGGGCACTGGATCTCGACCAGGAAGACGGGCTCCATCAGGCCGGGCTCGGCCTTAAGGACCGAGGCGTAGACGACGCGACGGCACGTGGGGATGATCTGGCCACCACCACGGTGAATGGCGTCGGCGTGGAGGGCGACGTCGAGGATGTTGAAGCGGCAAGCGCGCATGGCCTCGTCGGCGATGCAGCCCTCCTTGGTGGCCCACTGGAAGGCGGCAACGCAGGAGTCCTTGATTTCGTTCAGGTACTGGACACCCTTGGTGCAGTCAACGAGCAAGTTGGCGCCGTTGGTCTCGGGACCGAAGCACCAGATGCGACGGGCCTCGGTGACGTCCCACTCGTACTTGTCGGCGAGGATGCGGGCACGGGCCTTGATATCGTCGCGGGGGTTAATGGTACCAGCCTCGATCTCGACGGCGAGCTCCTCCTGGATGGGGGCGGCCTTCATGAAGATACGGTTGTGCTTGTTGGGCGACTTGGACAGGCAGGTCATGGACGACTCAGCCTGGACGGTCTCACGGAACTGGGTGACGGGGTCACCAGTCTTGAGGGGCACACCGGCGTGGTCCTCCTCGAGATCCTTCAAGCAAATCTCGAGGTGGAGCTCACCGGCACCGGCGACGATGTGCTCACCCGAGTCGGAGATGTAGCAGAGCACACAGGGGTCGGACTTGGAGAGACGCTTGAGACCCTCGACCAGCTTGGGCAGGTCGTTGGCGTTCTTAACCTCAACGGCGACCTGGACAACGGGCGAGACGGAGAACTTCATGACCTTCATGTTGTGGGCGTTCTCGTTGGTGGTGATGGTACCGGACTTGAGCAGGAACTGGTCAATGCCGACGAGACCGACAATGTTGCCGGCCGGGCAGTCGTCGATGGACTCGACGACACGGCCCATCATGAGGACGGTGCGCTGGATGGACTTGATGAAGAGGTCCTCCTTCTTGCCGGGGACGTAGTTGGGGCCCTGGATGCGGACCTTGAGACCGGCCTTGACGGTGCCGGAGAAGACACGGCCGAAGGCGTAGAAGCGGCCCTTGTCGGAGGTGGGCACCATCTTGGAGACGTAGAGCATGAGCGGGCCCTTGGGGTCGCACTCACGGATGCCGTTGGCGCACTCGTCGTCCTGGGGGCCCTCGTAGAGGGAGGCGACACGGTAGCGCTGGGCAGTGGCGGGCGAGGGCAGGTGGATGACAATCATCTCCAGCAGGGCCTCGGCGGCGGGCAGGAACTTGCGCATGACGACCTTGAGGAGGGGCTTGCCCTCGAGGTCGCGCTCCTCGGGCTTGAGCTTGATCTCGAGCTTCTCGAGCATGGCGGCGGTCTGGTCCTTCTTCATGTTCATGATGGAGTCGAACAGCTTGAAGATGGGGTCGAGGATGAACATGTTGAACGCGCGCTCAAGGGGCTTGCCGTTGGCATCAGTGCTCGTCTTGGACCACTTCTTGGTGGCGGGGTTGAAGTAGTTCTCGCCCCACAGCTTCTGCATCATCTTGGCGCGGTCGGCACCGAACTTCTTGGCGTAGCGGTTGGCGAACTGGCGGAGCGTGAAGGCCCAGCCGTGGAGACCGGAACCGAACGCGACGGTGCCCTGGTCGGGGTAGACCTGGACATCGCCCATCTCGGGGTCAATGTAGGTCGCAATCACGACGTTGACGGACTCGACGGCGCGGAGGAAGTTGTTGTACAGGTCCTCCTTGGTGAGCTGGAGCTCGAGCAGAGCACGGTCGACCTTGTTGATGCAGACGACCGGCTTGATACGCTCGCCGAGAGCCTGGCGCAGGACGGTCTCGGTCTGGACACACACACCCTCAATGGTGTCGACGACAACGAGCGCACCGTCCGTGACACGCAGGGCGGCGGTAACCTCCGACGAGAAGTCAACGTGACCGGGCGAGTCGATCAGGTTGATCAAGAACTCGCGGCCCTCCGACTTCTGCTTGATGTCGGTCATGTCGTCCTCCGTCATCTCAAAGAACATCGAGATGGCGGTCGACTTGATCGTAATACCACGGTCCTGCTCATCCTGACGGGTGTCGGTGTAACGGGCATCGCCGGCCTTGGCCGAGGCAATGATACCGGCCTTCGAGACCAGCGAGTCAGTCAGGGTGGACTTGCCGTGATCGACGTGAGCAATAACCGAGATGTTACGGATGTTGGACTGCTTGTCCATCAGCTCACGGATCTGGTCAACGGAGAAGTGAACCTATTGATTCCATTGCCGCATCAGAAAAAGACGCCATCGCGTGGTGAGTACGATCTCTAAACGGACAACTACAGCATGGATGATGCCGCCTTAGGGGCCTTTGCGCACCGGTGCTTCTGCTCGAGACCCGGGGGAGTTCGGGAAATGAGTCAGGACGGCGTCAGGGGTGCAGCCCATCGTTTCGGGTACGGCATTCATCCCGTCGGTCATCCCTCCCTCTCACAGGGTCCTGGAGACGGAAAGGAAACTGGGTATGGATACAGGCTCGTGAAAGCACTTACCATCTTGAATGATTATGCACGGGGTGAGGTGTGGGAAAACGGGTGGGGGGGGGAGGGATTGGGGTTAGCGGGCTCGAGAAATCACGACACCCATCGCTTCACACACCAACGACACGGACACCCCCGTTAGCACGATATCGCCCTTCCTGCTGCGTTCTCCATCCCGCCGTGGTCACTTCGTTCTGAACTGCTTGTATACTCGCAGTGGATGGACGAGTGGACCAGTGGATGGATGGATGGATGGATGGATGGGGGGGCGGTCATGGGTCGGCCACGACGCCCCCCTCGCCCCCGTCCCTCCCGTTGCGGCACGGGCGCTCGGGACGCCGCCTTCCCGGCCTCCTGTCCCTACGGCAACCGTGGCCGCGGCGGCGGACGGCAAGAGGACAGCACGATTCGGCCGACGAGGCCGCGCCGGCGACGTGTCACGTTGCCCGTCTCCGCTGGGTCCCCCGCGCTCTCGCTGGCCATGACCCCTGGACGCCGGCCCGAACCGAACGCCGCGGTGGCGCTCTGGACATGCGTCAACAGGCTCGCCGGCGACGGCGGCGGCGGCGGCGGCAGCGGCGGCAGCGGTGGCAGCGGCGGCAGCGGCGGCAGCGGCGGCGGCGGCGGTCCGGCGCTATCCTGGTTCCCGCGCATCCCGGCGACGAGCACCCGTGTCATTGAGAGGGGCAGCCGCACGGCGCCGGAGTGATGCGCCCGGATCGGGTGGAAAGAGGGGAACGGCGAGCGGTCCGACGTCTGCGGGCCGTCGTTCACGCCGCCTTCCCCGGACGCGGCGCAGAGGGCCGTCACCCAGAGAAAAAACGGTCAGAGTCGCGGCGCGGGCGGGTCGATGGCCCGCGTGGCCCGCGTGGCCCACGTGGCGCAGGGATCGGCGCCAGGCACAGCGCCGGCCGTCATGGCGAGCGACAGCATCCGCCGCAAGCCTGTTCGCGATAGGATGGCCAGCGCGCCACCTGGTCTCACAAACAGCGTGGCCCTAATCGCTGATCTGTGGACGCATTCGACTTTGTCATCCACGAGCAAGACTTTGGGTACGACGAATGTGGTGACCCCTCGACGTTGATTGCTGCAAAGAAACCCGTTTTCATCATGACCTACGAGAAGAGTGACTCCCAGTTCATCAGTTGATTGCGTCGACTCGCCGCACATCTCCATCGTGTCAGCGTCCACATCATCCGCTGTTGGCCATGGGACGCCGCCGTCGTGCTTTTAGTCCGTCTGCTGGGCCATCAGAGCCTGCATGGCCGCGGTATACGCGCGCGGCAAAGCCTGCGGCTGGTGGGTCTCGGCGTTGACGTACACGTGCACGTACGTGCCCAGCGCTGCGCAGACCCACTCGTCGTCGGGGAACGTGGCGGGGTCTTGGCCGCGCGGGCCCGCGAACAAGGCCAACTGGTACGTCGCGCTGGTTCGGCCGATCCGCGCGATGCGCAGCTTCGCATACAGCCGCTGCGGGTACGCGACGGGATGCAGATAGTCGATGGCGTTGTGGGCCACGAACCCGATCAGCCCCTGCGCGCGCTCGGCGCGGTCGGCGCTGACCGCGGCCGCGGGGTCCAAGCCACACCGCTGGATAAGGAAATCGTTGACGCAGACATCAAAAAACTCGTGGTAACGCGTGTTGTTCACGTGGCCGTACATGTCATTATCGGTCCATCGTGTCAGGATCGGGAGGCCGTGCGGGTACGCGGCAGCAGGGCGGACCGTGGGCCGCGGGCGTGACGCCCGGTTCGGGTCTGCCGATCCTGCTGATGCTTCCGATGCTTCCGATGCTGCGGGCGAGGCGCGACGATCGGCTATGTGTACGAAACGACAGGGCGGCGTCGATGCTCGCCTGGCAGCCACCACCGTGACCAGCTGCGGGCCGCGGGGAACCGCCAATGCTGCCGCTGGACGCGGAAACGTAGGCCGCGGCCACGACCGCCGAAGCCACGCGGCGCTCCGCATGATGAAAGCGGCTCGCGGGACGAGGAACCGGGTATGGACGCGCATGCGCGAGTAAGACGCTCCGAGGGCGTTGCAACGGTGCTGGATGAGACAGGGATACTGCCACCGTCGTGGCGATGGCGGTGATGGCGGCGATCTCGAGCGCATCGACGCCGATCACGATTCGTGGTCGCGCATGCATCCGATGCGCGGGACGGTCGCCTTCATGGGGGGAGCACTCGGGTGACGGCGTCTCCTCTCGCTTGCGTCTGCTCTCGCGCCGCCATCAGCATCGTCCTGCTCGGCTTCCGCGCAGGCCGGCCGACGCTTCGGAAAAGACGGCGCGAGCCCGCTGGCGGGCGGGGCCCTGGGCCCAGAGGAGCAGCGACGGGGAGCGCCCCGGCAGGCCGGCCGCCACCGCCGACGTCACCGGCGATCATGCGATCATCGAATGCGGAAATATCATCGCATGCCCAGCCATCATCATACTTCTCGCCCATCTCTGCTATTTGCCGACCGCCACTGGTGAGATGCCCTTGCGTACAATGTACCGCCGCTCGATGTGCGGCTTGCCCGCCGCCGCATGGTCGAGGACCCCAAAGTGTTAGGCGATCTAAGCCTCTTCTGCCGCTTAGCGACCGCTTCGAGTCGATCGCTATCTCCACTCTCGTTGGTCTCTGCACGCCGTCTTTGACCGTTATGACGCAGATGTATCGCGATGTATAATGATGACTGGCGGAAAGTAATTGTCGGTGCGTATAATGTCAGCAGGCTGATCACCATGGCTGGAAAGGAGGCGGCAGCGGATGAGACCTGAGCGAAAACTCCGACGCAAGGCGACGGCGACTCGCGCTGTCTCGCTCCTCCGCCTTCACGCCATCTGAATCTCGTATCAGCAATTTCGTGGTCGTCAACGTGACCACTCCGGCATCTCCGACAGCGACATCAACAACTCCGACAGCGGCCCTGATGTCGGCCACCATGCCGATGCCGACGCCGACGCCCACGCCGCCTCATGGCGAGCGCCCGCTGACGACCGATCACCTGCTGGCCTGGGTCCGGGCCCACGGCGGTACCTGGCACCCCGCCCTGAGGATCGGCACGCCGCCAAACGACCCGGACGGCGGCCGCGGCGTCTACGCGGTCGCAAATAAGACGACCCCGTTGCCGCAGCCGGACGCCGTCTTTGCCCACCTCCCGGACGCCTGTGTCCTGAGCCTGCGCACGCTCACGCTCCACCACGGCCCGACCCACCCCGCCGCAGCCTTTCTCGCCGCCACGGCCGCCACGGCCTCTGCCGCCAGCGATGCGGGTGTCGAGGCTGAGCATCCCGCATCGACCGCGGGCCTCGATCTCCCGCGATACGGCGACCTCTTCGCCTTGGCGATCGCGATGGTGCACGCGGCGCACGACCCGGCCTCCCACTGGCGGCCGTACCTGGATACGCTGCCGACGCGGTACGACGATCCGCTATGGTGGTCGCCGCGGGTGCGCGCCGCGATGGCCCGCACGCCCGCGGCCGCGCAGACCGATGTGCTGGAGCGGCTGCTGCGGCGCCTCGCGGCCTGGCTGGCTGCCTGCGACGACCCGGCGATTGTGGAATGCACCGTGACGCCGACGCGGCCGGCGTGGGCGTCCGGACGGCCGGCCAAGCGCTCGGCACCGGAGACCGACGCAGCATCAGCGCCAACTACCGCGCGGCGCGTGGACTACTCGTATGAACGCTTGCGCTGGGCCTTTTCGGGGATCATGAGTCGCGCGTTCCCGGACCGGCCCGCTAACAAGGCCTCCATGCGTATCTCGAGCGTCAAGACGCCGGCGTCGGCGTCGGCGTCAGCAGCGGCGTCGATGCCAACAGTTCCATCCGCCGAAAAGGAAACGCCAGTTACCGCCTCGACGCCGTCGCTGGAGGCGACTAGCCTGGCGGATCCATGCGATGCTCTGGACTCATCCACATCTCATACCCCGGCAGCGCCCGCTTCTGCGCCGCCCGCGGCCACGAAACGGCTCGCTCGCGTGCAGACCGACGAGCTCGATGTGCAGATCACTCAGATCGCGCTGTTCCCGCTGCTCGATCTGCTCAACCACAACCCCGACGCGCGCATTGAGTGGGTCTTTGACGATACCGGTGTCGCCTTTGTCAACCGCGAGCCCGACCTCCGTCGTCCCGGCTCCGCTGTCCATCCTGCCAGCCCGGCCGAGGCGTCAACCATCAAAGACGATGGCCTCACAGACGAGTGGATCCCGGTCGTCAACAACTATGGTGGCAAGGGCAACGAAATGCTGATGTGCAAGTACGGTTTCGTCATGGAGGCCAATCCGTACGACTACGTCCGCGTCGCACTGCGCTGTCCCGCGCCATCGGCCGCCGACCCGCCCGCGCGCGTCGCCGTCGCCACGCAGCGCATGGACCTGCTCGCGTGGTATACGGGAGCCCGCCAGCCGCGCAGCTGCCTGCTGTTTGCCTCGGACCCCTTCCCAACGCATCTGCTGCAGTGCGCGCGGCTGTTTGCCGCCGCCGACTGGGAGATCGCCGCGCTGCATACCGCGGGGCCCCCGCCGCACGCAGACCCATCCGACACGAGCGACGTGCCGTTCCCCCGCCTGGCGTGGCACTCCGAGCTGCGCGGCTATGCGGCGCTCGACGGGGCGCTGGCGGGGCTCGTGGCCGACAACCAAGCAGCCGCGTTAGCGCAGACCGCGCTGCTGGCGCGCCTCGCCGATGCGGAGGCGGACGCCGGCCCGGACGCCGTCGCGCGCGACCGCGACGCGGCGCGCATGCTGGGGATCTACGTGGCCGGCCAGGCCCGCATCCTGGCGTCGGCACGCAACGCCGTCAGCACCATCCGCGACGAGACGCTTGCGTTCGCCGCATCGAAGGGCACCGCGTCGGCCGATCCGTGGCGCGTGGCGCCCAGCAAACCGGCGGCGGACGCCGCGCCGGCTCCCGAGGCAGAGCCCGAGCCCGGCGCAGCGCTGGGCGCCAGTCTCGTGGCGGAAGTGGCGCAGTATCCCGCACGCGCGGCGGCCGTGTGTCGCGTCGTGGCACGCGCGCGCGCGCAGGCCCGCGCGCAGCGGCCAGCGGCGGGCGCGGCGCATGACGTCGAGACCGACGTGCTTGTCGTCGCGTGGACCGCCGCCTTGCACGCGTGGGCCGCGCTCGCGTCGCCGCGCGTCCAGCTCGCTGGCGCGCTGCTGGCCGCCGTCCCGCTCTCGATGCGTGACGAGGCGGCGCAGTGGTGGCAGAGCGATGCGGCGGCGGCCGTGGTGGCACGGCGTGCCCCGCGCGACTGCTTTGCGCCGGTTGCCGAGCTGCCCGACGGGCCCGTCGCGGCCGCAGCGGCGATGCCGTGGCTGCTGCCGCTGGGGTACGCGGTCGTGACGCAGCTGAGCGTCGCGATTCCACGACGGCTGGTGCCGAGCGCGGCCACGACCGTGCCCTTGCGCGTGCGCGCGATCCATCTTGACGACTGGCGCGCGTGGTGCCGTGTCCACGTGGCCTTGGCCACGGACGCCGCATCCGGTGAAATAGAGAGGCCGTAGAGGCGCTGAACACCGCCGCAGTGTCAATGCGACGTGTCACCGCTTTCAGGATACACGTGTTGTTGGTTACACCTTAATTGTTTTGATGCCCACGTCGTGACAAGGCCATCCAGTGATCGGGTGAGGTGAACAGCAACGGCAGGCACCAAGCGCCGTTACAGGTTCAACCGCTCGTTCACGAGCGGGATCACCATGGTGGCGAGCCACCCGATGCCCGTGTAGACGATGAGTTTGGTGGCGATGTCGACATCGTACCGCGGCAGCTTGTAGGTATGCGGGTCCGACGCAGTGTGCGCGTTCAGGTAGAGTACGGACGGGAAGAAGGTGATGTGCTCGGCGGGGATCCCGCCGTAGTCGCGGGCGAGGTGGAAGAACTTGCGGCGGAAGGGCAGCGCGCGCGCGAGCACGCGGTAGAGCGGCGGCAGCAGCGTGTAGCAGATGTGCTTGGCCATCAGCCGCCACCCAAAGAGCAGACCGACGCCCCAGACAAAGCGCAGCGCCCAGAACAGGTATCGCACGGACCCGCTGCGGGAGACCGGATCCATCACGGGGAAGGTGTGGTTGGCCACGTCGCGCAGATACATGCCGTAGTGCCAGGAGCCGAGATAGGCGCCCGTGCACGCGCCGATAAACGCGACCGAGTCGTCGAAGCACGGGCAGGGGCCTTCGGGGTCGGTGTGCACGGAGACAGCGATGATAGCATATCCGACAAGCAAGGGCGGGATCCATGCGGCCACCGAGTGGATGTACCGCTCGAACGGGGTGAAGAGGCAGCCCCAGTAAATGAGCACGACGGCGACGCCGAGCACGAGGCCGCCAAGCACGTCGGTGAACGAGTGCATGCCCGAGATGATCCGGGACAGGCTGATCGTGGCGGCATAACCGGCGGCGAGCAGCGTGACGGCGAGATGGCTCGTGCCGTCCCAGAGATGGGCGAACTGGTGGTAGAAGATGATGACGTGGAGCGCGATCGAGACGGCGTTGGCCGTATGGGTCGATGGGAAGCCATACTCGAGCGAGATGGCCTTGTCGAGCGTGATGGGCCTGACGGGCGCCGCCGGCCGCGGCAAGCACATCCAGTCCTTAATGAACCCCGTGCAGTAGACGCCGGTCGCGAGGATATAGATGAGGCCGCGGCCGAACACGCGCGCAATGTCGCTCGGCGGGTGGCCACCGCCGGCGTGCCAGGAGATCCCGGACGGGAACCAAAAGAAGACCGGCAGGCCCGTGAGGAAGGCCATGTGCGTGCCGAAGATGCCGACGGCCGCGAAGAGCCACACGAGCGTCGGGTGCTGCACGTACTGCTGGATCCACGCGATCACGCGCGTCTCGCGCTGGATCTGCGGCAACAGCCGCCGCCGCAGGGCGCCCTTGATGCCCGCGGCCGCCCGGGGCTGCCGCAGCGGCTGCGACGGGTCCGACGACGTCAGGCCCTCCGCCGTCAGGCCGCTCGACCGCTCGGCGGGGCCGGTGTTGGCCTCGCGGCCCCGCATGGTGAGCGGCGTTTCCGACGAGGACGACGAGGACGACGGCGACGGCGACGACGGCTCGGCGGCCGTCCGCCGGTGCACCGTGTCGGCGGTCATCCCGCGTGTCGCGGCCGTGCCGTGCGCGGCATCCGGGCCCGCCATCACGCTGGACCGCGCCGACACGTGACGGGTTCGTTCCGACGCCAGCAGCAACCGGGAGCAGATCCCCCGTCGCGGCGGGGGGAACAGCGCACCCCTGGAAACGACCGTGTCGACGGAGCCGGCCCAAGGGGGGAAGGCGGAGATGGAGACGCCGTCGAGAGCCACCTGCAATCTGAACGGGCGCCGCAGGGTGCCCGAGAGCCGAGGATGAAAGACGACCGAGAGCCGAGGATGGCGGGCGACCGAGAGCCGAGGATGAAGGACGAGCGAGAGCCAAGGATGACGGGCGACCGAGCGCCGAGGATGATGGGCGACCGACGGCGGCTGGTCCTGGATCTCAGCGGCCACAGGGTTCTCTCGCCGCCCCGCTGCGGCCGCTCGGATGGCGCGGTGTGCACCGCGGATGGCGATGGCGCCTCCGAGCCTTGTCTTGGTCCCCGTGCGCGGTATGAGTCGCGGGTTGGTATCCGGAATGCCGTCGCGGCGGGGTGACGTCGATGCGGTCCCGGCCGACGGGGATCGCCCGGCGGTGACGTCGGATCTTGGAGGCGGCGGCCGACCCGCCGAGCCCGGCCGCGCGCCGCGCCGTGGGAGGGCCGCGCGCGGCGGGAAGCGGTGTGCTTCGCCGGGGCCCGCTGGAGGCCCCACGGCCACGGCGCGCGTCGTCTCACCGGCGGCTGCGCCACGCTATGACGTGCGCCGCCGCGCCTCCGACCGCCTGATCGGCACAACGTCCGGCCCTCTATCGTTTGCAATCATCGAATACACAGCAGGGGCTCGAGAAATACAAAATATGGCGGTTGCCACCTACACCACAAACAGAGAGCAGACGTCATCGGCCAGACAACGAGCCAGGAAGCGACATGACGCTCAGGTAGCCAAGAACGCATCGCATCGTCTGATCACGATAACAGCACGAGGCCACAGGGGGTCGGCCTCCACGAGAGGGCCTTTACCGTCGCGTCCCGTCGGCCGCCTCGTAGAGAGAGGCCGGTTCGGACGACGCCGGCAAGACCTGCAGCCGCTGCAGGAGCTCCTGGGCGCGCTTGCCGTCGCCGCGGAAGAGGTTCATGATGAGTGGTGAGCGCGTAATCTTGGCCGGCATCGTCGTGAGGATCGTCGTCAGGTAGGTCTGCAGCCCCGCGATGCGGGCGTACGCCACGGCCTCGGTGATGTGGATGACCTGTCCCGGAAACTGCAGCGGCGGCCGCGTCTCGGCGGAGCCCCGCGACGTTGCTTGACCACACTCCTCGGGGAAGTGTCCGATGAGCTGGAGATGGAAGTCGAACAGGTCCTCGAACGCGAGGTAGATCGTGCGCGGCGTCGCCTCGCCGATGCACGTGACTTCCAGGAGGTACACGAACCGCGGCTGCGCGCCGCACTCGATGCGCACGACGCCGAGGATCGTCACGCGGCGCACTGGCTTGTTCACATTCGCCGCCGGCCGCGGGTTCGGCCGCGAGAGCGCCGCCATCGCCACGGCCGGCGCCGACGGGGTGGGATCGGTCGTCACAGTCAGTGCTGCTGTCGCTGGTGGCCTGGCCGTCTCGACAGGCACCGCCGTGGCGGCCTGCGCAGCAATCAATTGGCTCGAGGTCGACCGCGGCGGCGGCGGTCGCGCGAGACTCACGGACCCACTCGAGGCCACGACGGTCGGGAGCGGCGGCGCCAGCGCGGTCGTCTCGTCGGCCGGGCGGCTGCTCAGCTGGGGGCTCGTGGCCGCGGATGCCGTCGCCGACACGGAAGCCGACGCAGCACCCGAGGCCGGGCGTGGACTCGCGAACGCGGTGGCCATCCGCGCGGCCGCGGCCATCGTGGTGGGTGTCGTCATGCGAGGCGTCGCCGCCGAGCGCGAGCCGTCCGCCTCGACGGCGTCCGCATGCGGGTGATCATACAGCTCCTCCATATCCTGGCGGATGCGGTTGAGCGCCGCGTCGATGGTCGCGTCGCTCTGCTCCATGAGCGACGACGACGACGAGAAGCGCGACATGGCGCCGTCGCCGACCGCGCCGTTCGCGCCGCTGACGCCCGCACTCGCGGCATCGTAGCCCGCCGTACCGGACGCCGTTGCCAACGACGGCTGGCTGCCTTCCGCGAAGGAGTGCGCCTTGAGCAGCGGCGACGTGGCCTTGCCGCTCGTCGTCGCGGGGCCGGCGGCCGTTGGGCTTAGCGTCGAGGACGCCGCCGACGGGCCGCCGACCGTCACGCAGCGGCTCGGCATCGCCGCGGCGGCCGAGGCGGCTCGGAGGGCCAGCGACCGCGCGGGCGGCGGTTTCTCGAACGCGCTCGTCGCCGGCGTCAGCTTGGCGAGGGCCGGGACCGCGCGGGCGGCGCCCAGCGCCGGCTCGGGCCGGGCGCGCGGATGCCTCGGCGCGCTTGTGAGTCCGTCCCAGGCCGCGGCCGGCGCGGCTTCCGACGCAGGTCCGGCGTGGCCGAGCGCCCGCGGGGGCGCCGTCTCGCCCGTCCCCACGCCGAGCCCGTCGCTCTCGGAACGACGGCCGAGCCCCAGCGGCCGTGACGCGGCGGGGGCGGCGAAGCCCGCCCGCCCCGGGCTGCCGGGTGGCGGATCGACGCCGAGATTCAGATCGCGCTGGCACGAATCAATGATGCGCTGCATCTCGGACAGGTGCTCCATCAGCGACGGGACCTGGGCCACCTCGTCGCGTTCGGAGGGGGTCAGGGCGTGGCCCGTGGCCGGCAGCATGGACGCGTGGAAAGCGCGATGGGCGTGGCCGAGGGCGCCGGGGGACCGGGTGGGCGCCGCGGCGGCGGCGGCGCTGGCGGCCGGCTGCATGCGCGGTGGTGAGGCGGGGGCGGGGGCCGTCGTCGCCGTCGCCGTGGGAAGCGCGGGCGTTCCCGTCAGCGCAAGCGACGTCCATGCGGTGGCGGTCGTCGCGGGCTGAACTCCGCTAGACGGCGGCGAACCGTGCGGCACAGATGTGTGGAGCGCGGCGAGCACCGCTTCGAATGAGGTCAGCTGGGCGGAGAATGTCGCATCCGGGAGCGCCGTGGGCGCCGGCATCGTGCCGGCGGCCATAAGCGACGTGGTGGTGGTGGTGGTGGTGGTCGTGGTCGTCGTCGTCACCGCCGGGGCCGCTGCTGGGAACGCTGCCGCCGCGGCGGTCTCCGCCACGGGCGCCGATGCGGTCGCTGATGCCGGTACTGGCGCGATTGCCGATGCCGTGGACGGCGCAGGCGCCGGTTTGGGGATCTCGCCGATCGTAACAGGCGCGCGAGAGCGCGGCAACGCCGGCGTGGCGCGGATCGTGAGCCGCGAGGGGTCCACGAGCCGCAACGTGCCGCCGGACGGCGTGACGAACTCGGCGGGCACGGCGAGGCGGTCGCGGCTCGCGTCCGTCAGCCCGCCCGCGCCCCCACCACTGCTGCTGCCGGGGTGGGTCGTGCCCGCGGCGGCGGCAGCGGCCACCGCCGCTTCGGCCAGGAGGGCGCTGACGGGGCGGCCGCGGCTCGGACCCTGGCCCTGGATGCCCGACGACGCGGTGAGGTCGGCCAACGTCGTGGCGAGGGTCGTCATGGCGGCGCTGGCCGGAATGAAGAGGGACAGCGGCGCGGTGCTGTGGGACGCCGTGGTGGTGGCGCCGGCGCTGGCGCCGGCGCCTGCAGCCGCGGCCGGCAGCGGACGGGTCGGGTCGGTGACGGCGGCGTCGCAGAGGGACTCGGCCGTGTCGGGCGAGGTCGTGAAGGCGATCGTCGGCGTCGGCGTGGCGTCGGTGAGGTCGGCGGACGGCGGCGCGCCGGTAGTGCGGGGCGTATCGGCGAGCAGGATGCGTCCTTCGAGGCCGCTGACGGCGATGTTGAGGAGGTCCTCGCGGCGGGCGCGCGTAGCGGCTTCGTTATCGATCATGGTCTGGATGCCCTCGAGCCACTCGTGGCGCACGGCCGCCGCGTCGAACAGAATGGTCCACACCGTCTTGTCGGACTGCTTGTACAGCGACAGGCCGGGCAGGCGCTGGATCACGACTTCGTCGACGAGCAGATCGTCGCCGGCGATGTAGTTGACGACCTTCAGTTTCTCGCCCTCGGCCGCGGCCGTTTTGGTTATGAGCAGCGAGTCGCTGAAGAGAAACACGTCGCGGCGCTTCCGCTGGCCCGTCGTCGAGGCAATGATTTCGTATACGCCGTTCCTCAGGATCGCACGGGCCGGATGCGCAATCACGAGACGCGGCGTCAGGCGCTGCTGCAAGGCCAGCAGGCGCTCGAACTGGGCGTTCTGCCGCGTGTTGTTGTTGACGATGAGCAGCACGGTCTCGAGCTGGAGCAGCGCGCGCAGCAGCGGGTCGCGGTCCGGATGCGACTCGGGCAGATGCTTCAGCACGCCGCGCAGCATCAGCGGGTACTTGCAGATGCGCTGCATCGGACACAGCAGCAGGGTCTCAAGTGTCAGGCCGCGGCTGAGCGGCAGGGTCATCGTCTGGTCGAGGAACTTCTGCACGCCGCGGCGCTGGCGCACGGCCTCGAGGCGTGAGAGCGCGTGCGTGTAGTTGCTGCAGTACAGCGTGTAGCTCTGGAAGTGTTTGGCCATCTCGCCAAAGATGTCGCCGATCGCGTGCACGACGTAGTTGTCACTGGACTGGCGCTTGCTCAGCGCTTCGTACAGCACGTCGTGGAGCTTGATGAGGTCCTGGACGTTGCCGAAGATGATATCGATCTCTTTCGGGCGGAGGACCTCGCTCATGCCGTTCATGTACACGTCGATAATGAGCCGCAGGTCGCGGACGTAGTCGCGCTCGGTCGAGATGAGCTCGTAGATGATCTCCTGGCGCTGCGCATCGAGCTTCGACAGCTGCAGCCGCTCGACCGCCGTCTTGCCGAACCGGGCTTCCATCTGCTGGCCCCATAGCACGCGCGGCTTCGCCTTGTTGAGCACACTCACAGGCGACTTGGCATTCGCCGGCGTCACGCTCTTCTTGCGCTTGCTCATCGCGCGCGCCTTGCCGTTGAGGCTGCTCGGCAGATGGATCGAGGTCACGGGCCCGCTGAGGGGGCTCGGCGACGGCAGCGGCGCCGACAGGGCCGAGGTCGGCGACGACGCCGCCGACGGAATCGTGATGGCGACCCGCGCCGGGCCGGGCGACGTGCTTTTGGACGCCGTCGACGTGGCCGTGGGTCCAGGCGCCGTCACCGGACGCGCGACGCCGGCCGTGGCGCTGTCCCCGAGATCGTTCGGGTCGGCCAGCATGTCTGACGAGGCGGAGGTCGGCCCCAGCGGGTCGGCGGTGGCGTCGCCGTCGCCGCGGCCGACGCTGCCGTCCAGCATGGCGTCCATATTCCAGTCGCTGGACGACGGGATCGTCAGCTCCGGAATGCGCGGGGAGGCTTCCATCAGCTCGACGAGGGAGAGCTGCGAGCGGTAGAGCGCGGGGCCGGCGCCGCCGGCGAGCTCGGAGCTGCGCGCCGCGTCGGCCTCGAGGGTCGATCCGGTCGTCGTCTCGGACCCCACGTCCGAGAGGTTGTTCGAGCGGCTGTTCGAGCGCCGCTCGTAGCGCGGCAGCAGTTTATACCGCATGTGCCAGCTGCGCGTGTCGGCGTGGCTGCTGCCCGTGGTCGCGCCGGGCGCGGGCACCATCGCCGTCGCTGCCGCGGATGGGGCCCCCGCTGGCGACGCGGTGGCCGTGGCCGTGGCCGTGGCCGTGGCCGCGGGCGTCATCATCTCCATGCTGCTCGGCTGCGAGACGGGTGTCGAGGAGCGGCCAGCGGCGCGGCCGTCGTCGAGGCCTGCGAACGCCTCGGCCGTCGGCGCGGGCTGCGTCGACGCAGAGGCCGACCGGATGGCGGTGTTGACGCCGCGGAGCTGGTTGAGCACGGCGACGGGCACGCGCTCGTGGCGGCGCGCGGCGCGGCGGCTCTCCTCGGGGCCCATGGCCTCGACGAAGGACTCGGGGAACCAGCCCTGGGCGCCATTGCACTCGCCGAAAAGCCAGTCCTCGACGGCCGCGAGCGAGTAGATGGCGACCGTGTCGCCTTCCTCGAGCGGGATGTTGCGCGGTTCGGTGGCGCGCGGGACATACTCGTAGAGCGCCCGCGCATACCGGACGCCCGCCTCGATGGCGCGGTCGCCCCAGACGCTGTCGTCCGCCACGGGGGCCAACGGCGTGAGCGAGGCCTGCGACGACCGCGCCGAATCGGTCGAGAGCGGCTCCGCGACGATCGCGCGGCCGGCCACCTTGCCAAGAGGCCCGGCGTCGGCCCAGAGCGCCGACGTGATGGGCGCCCGCATGGCCACGTCGGCGGCGCAGTCCGCCTGCGGGAGCCGTCGTCGCTGGACGGATCGAAGCCGTCTGGGGGCGGGGACCGCGAAGCGGCGTGGGTGAGCAGCGTCGACGGCGTCGACGAGGAGCCTCACGAGGAAAGGGCGGCGCCCGGATCAATCTGACAAGTCGAAACTTTCGTGCAAGAGGGCGAGTCGTCGCGATGCGAGGCGAGGGCCACGGCACAGGGCACAGCGAGAGCGTCCCCGGAAGTATGCGGTGCGACCGAGGAGGGCCAGACAAAGGCCGAGCGGTCGGAACAGGCACGTCGCGCAGGTGCGTGGCGCCAGGCACGTGGCACCGAGCCCGTGACCCCGAGCCCGTGACCCCGAGCCCGTGACCGGCAGCTGCCGTCGCGGCCTCCGGGTATGAAGCGGCGGCCATGAACACGCACGGCGGGGGAGGCGTCGTCCACCGTGGTGACCCGCCAAAGCCACGATGCTCGATCGATCCTGCGTCCGGCTCTCGCCGATGGCTGCAGGCGGCCGCTGGCGTCGCGTCGCGTGCGCGTGGAGCGCCGCCGGGAGGGCGCCGCTGATGCTCGTGAGGCCCGCGGGCACGTGCTCGCCGCCACCACGGCCGTCGCCTGCGGCCGCGTCCCCATACCGCCGCGCTGCCGGACAGTGCGCCTGCGCCTGACGCCGCGGCCTGATGCCGGAGGACGCTCCCGCGACCGGCCTCGGGCCTCGTCTCGCGAACGTCTCGGCGGGGATTCGGTGGCGGTGGCCGAGCCGATCGCGCCGATCGCGCCGGCCGGCGTCCGGGCGTCATGCTCGCCGCCGGCCCGCACCGCCGCGGCCCGGCAGGCGGCCCCACGCGATCTTGGCGGCGCGCCCGCCGGTCGGCCGGTGGCCGCCGTCGCGCCGTGCTGCGGTGACCGCGCGTCCTCGGGTGAGCGTCCGATGAAACGCCGCCGCCGCCGCCGGCCGCGGCCGCGCCGGCGCGCCTAAGGGGTTGAGCGCGCCTAAGGGGGGGTGACGCCGTCCGTGGCGTGCTGGGCCGGCGAGCGTCCGTGCGCACGGCCCGCCGCGTCCCCCCGCGCGCAGGATTGAAGCGCCGACGGCCGTCACGCCGCGGGGTCCCTGCGGCCTCGACGAAAGCCCCGCCGGCGCCACCTCTCCGAGGCCAGGCGGAGGCCATGATGCCACGCGAGGCGGGAGGCGACGATGCCGGACGCGCGGTCACGACGCCGTGGCGGTGACCGATCCGTGGATGGGCGCGCGCACCGCGGCGACCGCGGCGAGAGGCCGCGGGCACCCGTTTCAAAAGTGAGCTTTCGTGCAGAATACAGAGCAGAGGGGCGCGTGAAACTTTCCATGGAGCGACCGCGCGAACGAACGCCAGACCCACGCGGCCGGCGCGTGCGACGGCCGAGACGTCGCAAACGCGGGCGGGCGTGCTTCACAACGCATCCAGCGTCGCGTCCAGCTCAGCCAGCACGGCCGGATCGTCCAGGAAGTCAGGGAACGCGTCGTCGCCCAGCGCGTCACCGTCGCCCATGGCGTCGACGACGTCCGCGCCAGCGGTGGGTGCGCCTCGCCGCGGCGGCGACAATGACCGCGCCGCGGCGGCGGGGTCGCCAGGGCCCTGGGCCACGGCGTCCGGCGCCATCAGGATCGACGCCGACGTCGCCGACGCGAGCGGCGGCAGATCAAGCCCTTCGTCCACGGCCCACAGGCTCGAGATGTCTCGCCAGTCCTGCAGCGGCGGCGGGCCCGGCGGCGTCGTGCTGCCTTCCGGCGTTGTGGCGGGAGGCGACACCCGCTCGCGGGGCGTCGCGGGCGTCGGAGCAGCGGCATCGGCGCGCGGGGACCGCGAGGGCGGCCAGGACGACGGCGTCGCCGCGGCCGCCGGCTGCGCGCTCACGCGCCGGCTGGACGGTGCCGATGCCGTGTCCATCCCACGGACCCGCTTCGGCAGCCTCTCGGCGGCCGCCGTGCGGTCGCTGGCGGACGGCACGGCGTGGGAGAGCAGGGACGGCGCGCCGTGCGCCACGTGGCGCGCCGCGTGGGTCTCTGCGAGCGGAGGTGACGGCGGCGACGCGCTCACGGAGGAGCGCGAGAGCCGGCGTTTCTCGAGCGTGCCTGAGGACGGCGAGGACCGCGTCGGGGCGTCGCCGTCGTCGCCCACGCGGCGGGCGGGCGGCGTGGGCCCAAAGGTGAGGCGGCGCTGGTCGGGCGGCAGCATCGACGGCGGACCCCCGGGCCCGCGGCCGTTCGCATCGATCTCGACGCGCTCGGCGTTCATGTTGACGCTCTCGCTGCAGCCGTCGACGGCGCGGCCGATGACCTCGAGCTTGCTCTGGATGAGCGGCCATTGGCGGTCGTCGAGCGTGCCCTTGGCGAGGATATACTTGATGTCGACGTGGCTCTGGCGGCCGAGGCGGTGGGCGCGGTCCTCGGCCTGCATCAGCTGCGCAGGCGTCCAGAAAAGCTCAGCGAAGATGACGAGATCGGCGCGGTGCAGCGTGAGGCCCACGCCGGCCGCGACAATGCCGAGCACCGCGACACGAACATCCTCGCGCGTCTGGAAGCGGTCGCAGAGCTCCTGGCGCTGCGCCGCGGGCGTGCTACCGTCGATGCGGATGTACCCGACCTTCAGGTCCGTCTCGACGAACTTCGACAGCGCGTTGAGGACCTCGATGTGGTGCGCAAACACGAGGAACTTTTTGTCCGTGTTGTGGAAGACGTCCCGCAGATACTCGATCACCGCGGGGATCTTGGCGACGCCGGTCATCATGTAGAGCTCCATGAAGCGGGGGTCATTCAGTCCGCCGCTGCCGCCGTCCTGGCCGAGGGCCGCGAGCTGCTTGCCGATCTGCGCGAGACTCTTGCCACCGCCCTTCGAACCGTGACCCAGATCGACGTAAATGCACTGACGGGTCTTGGGCGGGAGTTCCTTCAGCACGTTTTTCTTGAGCCGGCGGATCATGACGCATTTCTCGAGGAACCAGTAGAGCTCGCCGAGATGGCTCGAGCCCGAGTAGTCCATCCCGAAGTGAGTCATCTTGGCGTCGCAGTAGCGCTGGCCATACTGGCCCATGCTGGGGAAGGCCAGCTTCACGAGCGCCGTGACCTGCGTGTACAGCTCCATGGGCCGCGACAGGGCGGGGGTCCCGGAAAGCATGATGGCATACTGGCTGGCCTTGATCATGGGCACGATGGTCTTGGTCCGCTTCGCATCGCGGGACTTGAGGTAGTGGCACTCGTCCGCGACGATGATCTGGTATTTGGTTTTTGTGAGGATCCCCGACAGGGGCGCGCGCGAGCACAGATCATACGACACGATCACAATTTCCTTGAATGGGTCGGGCACGTCTTTGGCCGTCATCAGGACCTGGACGCGGTACGGCTCGAGCTCGAGCCAGCGCTGGATCTCCGCCGCCCACGTGAGGCGCAGCGATGAGGGGCAGATAATGAGCACCGGCCACGCGGGCCGAAAGAAGCTGCACAGACCGAGCGCCTGCACGGTCTTGCCAAGGCCCATCTCGTCACCGATCAGGACCCGTCCGCCCTTGAGGATGGCCGACTGGATGCCGTCGCGCTGGAAGGGCCGCAGCTTCTGGAACAGCGTTGGCGGGATCCGCGCTTCCATCTCGGCCAGCGTCTGCGCCGCCTTGTCGCGCGACTGGCCCGCGCGCTCGCGCTCCACCAGCTTCCACACATAGTCGGGGATACCCTTGACGGTCACGGTCGCGTCCGGCAGCTCCTTCAGCATCACCACGACGGAACGGTACCGGTCGTTTGGGACGAGCCAGCGCGTGTGGCTGGCCTGTTCCTTGCTGCTCTCGCTGTCGGCCGGGCGGCAGCATCCTGCCGGCTTGAAGTCCCGCAGCGCCGCGAGGATCGATGGCGCCGGCAGGACCGAGAATACGCACAGCACGTCTGCGTCGTTGTAGACTTCAAAGTCTGCCGTCACGCGCGTCGCGCCCTGCCGGAACAGGTCCATGGACCCCGTGCTCGACCGCCCGCCGCCGCTCGCGCCCGTGATGGCGCTCGCGCTGGTGACGGGCGGCGTGGGCGGAAACGCGAAGGGGACGGACGGCTGGCTCCCTTGGCTGCGCTGGCTCGCAAAGGGCAGCACGCGCTGGCCCGGCGGCGGCATCGCGGCATGCGGCCGGGCCTGGCTGCTGCTCGCGCTGCCGCCGCCGCCGCCGCCGCCTCGGCCACCGCCGGCAGCAGCCTGTGCCGATCCTTCCCAGGCAAAGAAGTTGCAGGAGCGCGTCGCGCACGCAAAGAAGAACCGGCCTTTGTTGGCATTCTCCTTCTGCGACTGCAGCCGATTGCTCGGTTTGCCGCACTTGCACGCGGGCGGCGCGGCGGCGCCGTCCCCCGCCATGGCGGCGCCGTCCGAGACCGTCCGGGGCGACGCGCGGAGTCTGGCGGCCGTCGACCAGGCAGTGTCCGGGGGCGAAGCGAACGCACGCGGTGGCCAGACGCGGCAGTCTGGTCTGGAGCGAGGGAGAGCGCCTCACCAGGGGCCGCAGATCACGCAGGACGCCGTCGGCGGGAACACGCCGTGACAATACGAACAACAGAACACGCGCGGGACCCGCAGACGCCGCTGGATTGGCGGTGCGGCCGCGGAGGCGGTTGGCAGCAGGTGGGGAGCGCCGGCGGCAGCACGCGGTGGGGAGGCGGGGCGCCGTGTTGGTGGGTTGTATAGGGTCCTAAGGCGGATCGCCGCCACGTCGCCGCGAGCGGCAGGTGCGCCGCGGCGCCCCTCGAGCGGCGGCACCCCACCGACGTCGGAAAGCATGCCAGGGCCGACCACCGACACGGCTGCTGCGCCACCCGGGCGTGCGGCGAGCCCCGTCGAGGGTCCAGGGTCCGTGATGCCGGCAGAGGTGGCGCCAGCTTGCGGGGGAGGAAGGGGAGGTCGCGACAGGCGGCGTCGGCGCGGCCGTAACCTGATCGCCATCGATCGAGCCGCCGGCCGAGCCGCCGGCCGAGCGGTCGTAAGGGTGCACAGGATTCATGGATCAGCAACGCCGATTGGAGCGGTGTCACGCTCCAGAAAGCCGTCGATCGCGAGGGGGTGCGGAAGAGATCGAGACGGGGCGATCCGTGATGGTGCCACCGACGACCACCCGTGAGCGATCGATCAAGACCGCGTTTTCTCCGTCGTTGCTTGTAGTCATTCGCTTCGGCTTGTATCGCTTGCATCGTCCCACGTTTGGGCGCTGCGGTCACGATCGGCCCAGTCTGAACGTGCGTGTCACAACAGCCCTCACTGTGCGCGATTGCACGGGGTGATCACCATGCTGGACGCGGCCGCGCCAGACTTCGACGCGAAGGCCGCCCGCGAGTTCCTGATGGCTGGTAAGACCGCTGCGGTCGTCCTCTGATATCCGCCATCCGGGAACAGAAGCATGCCACCATCGATGCGACGAGATCGGCCCACTCACCCTCTTCGACTTCCAACGCTGAATGCTGGCCTGGTCGGGTCATCTGATCTGCACCTCCATCGGATCGCACGGTTCCCATTAGCATGGGAACGCGTGCATACCCACGACGCCGGTGAAGATCATGCGCAGCCCGATGCTGATATCGATGCCGACGCGCCGGTCGTCTACCAGGCCAGCGCCCCGCCCATCGAGCGGCCCATCATGAGCGTCTGGGCCGTGCACGGTAAGTGGAAGTCGTCACCCTCTTGCGGACTCTTCGCTGTGGCTCTCGATGATTAGACCGGGTTCTCATCTTTCTGGTGCCATGACTGACGGCAATCTGCGATGGTGGGGCACCGTCCTGCCCCGAACCCGATGTGATCGACGGTTGATCCTGTCCCTGTCGCGGAAATCGTCGGGAATCGTCGTGCGATGGCGACGGCCCTTCGACCGCCGATAGCCACGACGATGGCTAACGGCAAGGACATCCTGCAGGAGCTTGGGCGCGGTGCGCTAGCCGCGGCGCCTTCCCCCAACGCTTAAACCAGCCGTGGCGGCCTCACGACAGCGCCGGGGCCTTCCGGGGGCCCCCTCGCACACGCCACACCACCCGATGTCTCTGGTGCGCTGGGCGCGACGTTGGCGGAGCACAGCGGACGGCGGGGGTCCGAGGAGGGCGCGGAACTCAGCCAGGGCGATAGTGCCGATACTGCGGGGCCAATGATCCGGCAGGTGAGGACGGATCGCCACTTCTTTTTTGGGGAGGGTCAGCCGATCATCGCCGAGACAACTTGGCTGGCCTGTCCTGCTCGCCACGTGGGGGCCATCTACGAGGGGCTCACGGCTCTCCGCGGTGCATGATCATTTTGTTTTTCCGCCGAAAGCTCCGTCGCGACGCGAATAACGGGGCTCGCTACCATCGATCTGTTCCTGGTGATCTCGCAGTCTCTGATTTGTTTGTTTTCATACTGGCCGCGTGTTTCCTGCTCATGTGGCGGCCACGCCGTCTCAGTCCCAACGTGGTCTCTGCGGGACGCCCCGCGTTTCCGTCCACTCTAGCACGACTGCGTGAAGTGACGCCATCAGCGGCCGTTGCGGGAGCACGCGCCATGTCCATCACCCCAGCCACGGCCGATGCCCCTGCGGCGCCCGCCGCCCTGCCGGCTTCGCCGGCGCTGACGCGCCTTCGGCACGCCTCCGCTATGAGAGGTACCGCTTCCGCCGCCGCCGCCCCGGCGGCGAGTGACGCGTCCACCATGACCCCGGCAGAGGCCGCAGCGGCGGCGCAGCGGACGTCCGAGGTGCGCGCCGCCAAGAAGCGGCTGCGGTCCGAGATGGCGCGCGTGCTCAAGACGCTGAGCCCCGCCGTGATCGCGGCCGAGTCGCAACGCGTGTGCGACCAGATCCGCCGGCTGCCGGTCTACCAAGCCGCACGCAACGTGAGCGTGTACCTGAGTATGCCGGACGGCGAGCTGCAGACGGCGGCCCTCGTGGACCAGATCCTGGCGGATGGGAAGGGCTGCTTTGTGCCAGTGACCCTCCAGCCGCCGCGGCTGAACCAGACGACGGCGGCGGACGGCTCGGTGCTGACGCCGACGCCCGCGGTCGCCATGGCGTCCATGCGCATGCTGGAGGTCACCTCGACCGCCGAAATTGCTGCGCTGCCGCGCGACCGCTGGGGCATCCCGACCGTGCCGCTGACCGTCGCCACGGAGCGTCACGGCACGCGGCCGCGACGCGACGTGATGGCCGCGGGCGGCTGCGCGCTCGTGATTGTACCGGGCGTCGCGTTCGATGCTCACGGCGGCCGTCTCGGCCACGGCAAGGGCTTCTACGACACCTGGCTGCGCGGTTACCGGCGCGCCGTCGTTCAGTCGTTGGGCGTGTGCCCGATGACCACGCTCGCCGTCGCCCTGAGCTGCCAGCTCGTGGCGGAGCCCATCCCGCGCGAGCACCATGATGTGCTCATGGACGGCGTGCTCACGGCGACGGGGGCCTACGGCGCGAGTGCCGCGGCAGCCACGGCCTCCCCGGCGCATGCCTGGCCCGCGGATGCTGCACCCGCCACGTGAACGGTGTCCTATCGCGCGACGCCCGGGAATGCTGGACCAACACGGACCAACGGCGGCGCGGGTCGCTGGTGTGGCTCAGACGGGTGCTAAGCCACGCCGCTCTCGAGGACCCACCCCCGTGGCCGCTATCGATATCGCTATCGACGTCGTCGTCCGCGCGAGTCTTCGTTCGTCCTCGCCGACAGCGGCGGCGAGGAGGCTTGCGCCTGGGGCTTCTGGCTCCACCACGTCGGTGGGGTTCCGTGTCGACGGGGTCTGTCGTCATTTCTGAAGGCGCACCACCCGTCCCGTGGCCGGTCCGGTGGTCTTCCGTGGGGCAGCGCCCCAGCGAGGGTGGCCCTGTCTTGCATCGCGGCCCGCGTCAGCGCGGTCGGCCCCGCCTGGTGTCGCGGCCGTTGGTGGAGGCCTGCGGCGATGGACGATCCGGCTCCCGGGGACCCTCCCCATGGTCGTCGCTGCGAGCGGCCTACGGTGCCACCGGCCGCCCGATCGGTCATTCGCCGTCTGGCTTCCACCGGGCCGCGTCATTTCGGCCGACGACCGTGTGGGGGACACGCGCCCGGTATCGGCCTGAATGACGACAGGCGGCCTCTCCGCGTGAGCCCGCCGCCGGCGGGGAGTGGCAACCGGCCCACACGGCGATCGACCCGACGACGCCGTCGGGGCCGAGGCCCCACCCCCGGGCAAAAAAAAAAAGCTTGTTCCCAGCACCGCAGCTCGATCGCCATCGGGCCGCAGCCGCCTCCGCCCGGGCGATGCCACACATGTATAACAACGCATAGACGCACGCTTCGTCGCGATCCTCCCATACCCTCGATTCCAAGTATACTCAGACGCGCTGAAGACACCAGACGGCGACACCGCTTCGTTGACGGAGACATGGCGTCACACTGCATTGGTATTCGCCCCGTTCTCATTGTTCCTTGTACCGCACACCAATCGCGCAGCGCCCCCCTTTCTCCCCCCTTTTTATCCTCATTTTACTTGGCGCTTGAGGGCCGCATCAACACTCGTGCGACTTCATCACAAACATTGAGCCATATCGATTTCTCGTCGGCCCCGCCCCTTAGGCATCAAGCAGCATTGACCAATACGGGATCCTCCCGGAACACGGTATCCAGGGCGCACAAAAAAGAAGACGCTTGACCGTCGGGTTTCTTGGATTCACCAGCACTTGTGCTCGCCACTTCGTCACGGATCCTTGGACCTCGCCCACACGCCATGCTGGGTGTCCGTGCCCTTGATCCGACTGCCAGGAGCAGTAACCTTCCCCACCAGCACCCCACCACCGTCATGAGCAGCCCCCCGTCCAACGCGTATCCGTCCGTTGTCAGCAGCCCCGCGCAAGCTCATGTCCAGGCCCAAGCCCAAGCCCAAGCCCAAGCCCAAGCCCAAGCCCTGGCCCAGGCCCAGGTCCATGCTCAGATTCAGGCCCAGGCTCAGGCCCAGGCCCAGGCTCAAGCGCAGGCTCAAGCGCAGGCGCTCGCCCAAGCCCAGGCGTATGCTCGCATACGGAATGAGAATCGTGCTCAGGCCGAGGTGGATGCGCATTACCGCGCGGTGGCCGCTCAGGGCCATCCCGCCGTGCCTATCGTACCAATCGTGCACGTCCCGGCGGCAGCCGCCATACCGCCACCAGTCCCCGTGCAGGGCCAGGCGGTGCCCCCTGCTGTGGCGACTGTGGATCCATGGTCCACAGGCACCCAGCCACTCGAGAGTCCCATGAACGGTCGGAACGCGGCGAATGGCGTGGACGCCTTTACGGGAACCGCCGCCACGGTCGTTAAACCGCCGCCCATGATGTGGGGTCGCCTCTACGTTCTCAACGAACGCTTCGGCTACAAAGGTAACGTCTTGATTGTCAATAGCCAATATGGACTTGTTGAAAGTTGGATGACTTCGCTTTGAAAAATGGCCTGACTCACATATGTGGCTCCACTCTATTTTCTTTTTTTATTGTCTGTTTTTGGCTTTGTATATCAGATCTGGTCAAGGACGAGTATGTTGTAGGTCGCAGCGCCCGTGTCGACATTCGCGTCCAGAATGCGCCGAACTGCTCCAAGACACATTTTCGCATCACGAAGGTAAGCTTGAATGACCTCCCGAACACCGCAGTCTCTTTGCATGAGCAATGGCTTCTCACGCTTTCTTTACTCTTTGCTTTCTGTGACTGTCCTCTTTGAGTGACTTTTTCAGCCGGCTGCCAATGGATCAGCCACCATTACGAACTTGAGTTCCAATGGCACAACGGTCGGTAGCAAGCGACTCCTCAAAAACACGGTACGTACTGCACGGTCACATGTACAGATCACCCAACGGTCGTTGGTGAAGTGCTTTTTTTGTCTCATTCGACTCATGCTCGTGCGTGTCTTGATCGATGGTTTATTCTGTTTAACCTCTTTGGGTTATGACGTGGATTCTCGCAGGCGATGCTGGGGCGTCACGCTGAGATTGAGATTAAGTTTGACAAATGTAAGTGCTCTTGGTCGTGCTGCATGGCAAAATGCGGGCGCAAGCCAAAAAGCCTAAAAGAGCAACAGCGAAGGCGCGAAAAAGGCGAGCCACCTTGTTGGGGCCGCCGAGACGCGCGATCCTCCTTCCTTAGGGGTCATCACGCGATGACGCACCCGGCGTGCGGGGGTTTCACAATCTGATGAAGGCCGTGCGGCCCCTCTGCGGGGCCGGCCTCCGCCCCTGCATGGGCTCTTCCCATCCTCGTCGCGTTGGCCCCCATATGGCGTCATTGTCCCCCTGTTAGTTTTCTCTTTTCGCGGCCCTTCCGCCCTTCTGTTGTTTGTTCGAAATTACTCACATTGGTTCGCTTTCACATGCCTCCTTCGACCGCCGTCCCTTCGGAATCACATCATCTGGATGGCCACCCAACGACGGTAATTATCCGGTCTGTGATGCTATCAGACTTTGTCTTTATCGCGGCGACATCACCGTATGAGGCGCAGACCATCTTCAACAAGCTGTGTGTCCAGAACCGCTACTACATCTTCGACAGCGTCATTTTGGGCCGCGGCACGTTTGCGGTGGTTCGTCTCGGTGTCGACCTTATGACGTGTGAGCGCCTGGCGTGCAAAATCATGGATGAAGCCCATCTTCGGCTCCCCAAGGGGATGGGCAACACGGCCGGCGACATGGCGAGTGGCACGGATCAGGAGATCAACATCCTTCGCACCGTCAACCATCCGAACATCATTCGGATTCGCGCTATCATCCATCAGAAGGACTTGCTCATCATCATTATGACCAAAATCGATGGTGGCGAGCTTTTTGACTATATCGTTCAGCGGGGGAGCCTGCCGGAACACGAAGCGAAATTTTTCTTCTACCAGCTGCTGCGTGCCATTGAGTACCTGCACACGCGCAACATTTCCCACCGAGATCTCAAGCCTGAAAACTTGCTTTTGGAGAAACGGACACCGTTTGGACGGTAAGGCGATCTTGTCATATGAATATGCACGCGACATGACACAGCGCTCAGACGTCTGATCATGAGACAGATTGTTCGCTGCGATGAACTTGACGCCTTCTTAGGCCGTGCCGATGACGACTCACCCTTCCCATTTGATTTGCAATGTCTTTGATGCAATCGTCGGGATTGTCGGGTTCAGGCTGTTCGTTGGGGATTTTGGCATGGCCAAGATCTTAAATGGATCGTTGGCTCGGATGCAAACCACCTGTGGAACCGTGAGCTATCTGGTAACGCTCCCTTTGCTTTTGCCTTTGATGGCCCGTGGTCAACACCATTCAGCGCCAGATGATGTGAATCGTATGCAGCGATGCTCACATTCTCGTTGACGTTTGTTTGTTTTTCGTTGTGGACGCTCTGCGTATGTTTTGTGCTACCCGACACAGGCTCCGGAAGTTCTCGATAACGCTGTTGCCGGTTATAGCAAAAATGTCGATCTGTGGGCTGCCGGCTGTATCTTGTATACGATGTATGTGACTTTCATGACTCCCTTCTGCCATCGCATTCATGCTACTAGCTGCCACGCCTCATACTACCAGTCAAGCACAGCGACTCACATCGACTATTTTTATTTTGCTCTTCACTATGTCTTGCACCATACCTCGTTGTCTTGCCTTTTTTCTGCTGACTCGTCTGCTGTTCAACAGGCTCGGAGGCTGCCTTCCCTTCGGTAATGACGATCGTGAGAGCATCCTGCGGAAACGCATGGCCAGTTTCACGTTCGAATACCGGACATTCAAAGACGTCTCTTCCGAAGGTAAGCTTTCCGTCTGCTCCCTACCCATGCTTGGCACCAATGACAGCGGTTGTTCACGCAATTCTTTGTGTGTTTCTCTGATGTTGCTTGATGATGTGTAGCCAAGGATTTGATCACCGCATTGTTACAGCCTGATCCTGACAAGCGCCCTAATATCGAGCAAACCATGTGCCACCCATGGATTGCGTCTCAGCACGACGTCCTCGAAAAGCTGTATCAGAAGACTTTGGAGAAAAGCGAACTGCCTCTCTGATAAATAACGGCACTGCCGCCGCCCTTCTGATTCCGTTTGACGCGTTGGTCGTCTGCCTCTCTCACTTTTCCTCTCGTTTCCATCAACGCGCTGGCGCATTCTTTTGACCCTGTTAACTGTCCTCTCCCCCTTTGCATCGTTTTCCTGTTCTTTGTTCTTTTCACTCCGCTTCAACCACTTATCTGTTCTTTCTCTGTTCACCGCTTCGTTCAGTCGTTTCTGTCTCCCCCCTGTTATTCATGCTGGTTTCACTACTCTCTCTCTCTCTCATCCACCCATGTTCTTTGCTTTCTCCACATGTTCTTTTAATCGAAGAATGATACCATTTGTAAAGCTTCTGCACCGGATCATGGGTGAGCCAAATGGAGTCTGGCTGGCCGGATAGCCAAGAAGCGCATTTCGAACTAAAACGGATCTCCAGTATGGCACTCACGCCAAGCATCTTTAAATTTTATTTACACGAGCATCTTGGACATGTAAGGCCCGTCGAGATGATAGCCTAGCTTGGCATAGTACTGCCGTGTCCCGACACCGGCAATGATCGCCATCTTGACTGATCCATGTTCTTCCAACGCGATCCGCTCGGCTTCTTCGATGAGCAAGGTACCGAACCCCTGGTGCTGGAACTTGGTGGGATCGCGGTTGTGAATGGGCACGACGCTGCCGTACACGTGCAGCTCGCGAATGATGCTGGTCGGCCCGGCGTCTTTGAGTTCGGGACGGAACGTCGCGTCGCCGCACTTGCGCAACCGCAGCAGACCAATGAGGATATCTTGCTCGGGGTCCTCGTAGGCGAGGAAAGTTTCCCCCCCGCCGTTGGCCATGTAATCGCGGCGGACGAGCTCGACTTCGTCGGGCTGGACCTTAGTATGAATGTCGACAATGCCGACTTCGCGGGTGCGGACGTCGCGGCACGTGGTGCCGAGGTCCTTCATGCGCTGCAGGGCGAGCTCACGCAGGTTGCCATGCTCGACGCCGGAAGTCACCAACGGCATGGGGATATCGCGCTGGACACGGTAGATGCGCGTCCATGGCGGGACGAGGGCCATGATCTGGGCCACGAGGTCAATGAGGGCCGAGGGCGAGTAGTTGCGGTACCGCCCGGTGCGCCACAACTCGTAGAGCCCCGTGCCGCGGATGACGAGCGTCGGGTAGAGTTTGAGGCCGTCGGAGCGGAAGTCGGGGTTCTCAAAGTATTCAATGAACTGCGCGATATCGCGCTCCATCCCGACGTTCGGAAGGTCCGGCATCATGTGCGCGACGACTTTGTAGCCGGCGTCTTTGCACATTTGGAAGCATTCGGTGACAGCGCGCACGGTGTGCCCGCGGTTGGTATCGCGCGCGACGTCCTCGAACACACTCTGCACACCGACCTCCAGGCGTGTGCAGCCGTACCGCAGCATCTGGCTGAGGTGGGGCCGCAAGCAGTAGTCGGGCCGGGTCTCGATCGTAATCCCGATACACTTCGTGACACTGCGCTCGGAAAGGCGCACGGCTTCGTCGACATCCTGGCTCGTATGCCCCGACAGGGCGTCGTGCAGATTCGCGATAAACCAGTCGCGGTAGCTCTCGCTCAAGCTCATGAAGGTGCCGCCCATCAGGACGTATTCGACCTTGTCGACCGAGTGGCCGAGCGAACGGAGTTGGTCAATGCGTCCGCGGGCCTGGTCGAAGGGGTCGTAGCGCGCGCGAATCGCACGCATGGACGTCGGCTCGTACCCCGTATACGACTGGGTCGAATATTCGAAGTCAGAATCAGGGCCACCGGGACAGTACACGCAGATCTGCTTCGTCATGGCGATATGCGGGCATCGGTGGGGCTTGCACATGACGGCGACGATCGCGATACCGGACGCGGTGCGCACCGGCTTGGCCTTCAGCTTCGGGAGCAGGGCATTGCGGTGTTCTTCGGGCAGCGCCGCGATGATGTCGACGAGCCGGGGCTGGGTCGGCAGACGGTACTTTTTGGAGTAGATGGCCTTCAGGTTGTTGAGGTTGATATCGCGCTTGGCCTTATGGGCGACGACCAGGTCATTGACGATCTCGGAGCAGGCCTTGACGAGGGCCGAGACCTCGCCCGCTGCACTCGATGCGACCGGCATGACGGTGGTCACTTGAGATGTGAAATGCGATATGCGGGATGCGAGTCACGGGCAGTGCAGCCTCACGCTCACGCTCTCACACACTTGCACGCTCTCAGTGCAAGAGCGCCGCTCGGGGGCGAAAGCACAACGCAGAGATGCAGGGAGGGCCGAGGTTCTCGGTAGCCAACACGTGGGCTGCGGGAAACTAACGATAGCCGATCGAGGCGTTATCTCTCGACGAAGAATCAGGCCGGGCCGGCCGGTTCGGCCAGGTCAAAAGTCGGCTGGGCGAGTGCCGAAGGGAGCGGAACAGTCGGAACGGGCGCGGAGATGGCAGGAGGGGAGGCAGCTCGATGCTCATGCGAGGGTACGACTCGTCCCGTCAATCATGCCACGCCATGAGACAACCCCAGGGTCTCCCACAGTACCTCACGATGGTCTGCCTAACACCGCACGCTCGTTGCGTGCCTCCTGCGCATCCCTTTCTCGGAAGTGTTCTGTTGTAGCGTGCGGATCCATCTCGCCCGCTCAGCGACGGCGGTGGCGGCGGGAGCGGCCTTGCTTGCGGCGGGGGGTGCGGCGCTGCGTCTGCCGTCGGGCATTCCTCGATGGACTGAGCGCTGCCGCGCCACCGCAAGTCGCTGCGGGCCAGCGCGTGGCGGGAGCAGACCGGCGCCAAAGGCGGAAAGAGGGTCCGGATGGCGCCTGCCGAACGCCATCACGCCTCGGCCGGCCCACAGGACATGGCGATGGAGCGCCGAGTGCTCCGTTGGCTTACACGTGCGGCACGTCAGCGTCACGTGCAAGGAATGAAAGGCGTAAAGGAGTCCGCCAGCATCAGCTTGACGAGCGTCGTATGGCATGGTCCTGGGCCCCTGATTTGCTGAGATCGCTGGCCAGTCCGGCGGATCTGGACCCGCTTGCCCGACACGTGTCACGCATGGCGTATTGTGGATCCGGCACTTGCCTCCGCCACGCCCTCCGATCATCGATACCATTGTGATTAACTGGCCCTCGTCTTTGGTGACCGAAACAACGCACCGAACTCCCTATCTCTCGCTGGAGAATGCCGCCGCGATCATGACGGTCCCGAGTAGTGCCGATCTCGCTGCGGCGCTGAAGACTTTGATCGCGCAGCGCGATGCGCTGGAGGCCGAGATTCTGGACCTGCTGGAAATCCTGAAAGCGCAGGGCAACGTAGGCATGACGGCGCCGCTGGTCGGCGCGGACGGCTTCCCACGCGCCGACGTGGACGTCTACACGGTCCGTCACACCCGCGCCGAAGTCATCCGCAAGCGCAACGACGCCAAAGCCCTCACGGACCGGATCGAGTCCGAGCTCCACGAACTCCACCGTGTGGCTCAGCTCGAGCGGACCACCACCATTCCGACGCCGCAGGCTCAAAACGAGTCGGCCGCCGCCGCGGCGCCGATACCGGGCGCTGCCGACCATGGTGACGACGCGGGGCTGGCGACGCTGGCGCCGATGGCACGCATCGATGCCGTCGCGCCGGAGAGTCCAGCCTCCGCTGCCGGCCTGGTGACTGGCGATCTGCTGCTGCGGGTGGGCCGACTGACCGCCGTCGACACGGCGCCCACGATGGGTGGATTGGGTGCGCTGGGCGCGTATGTCCAACAGCACAAGAACCGCCCGCTGGCTGTCGTGGTGCGACGTGCCGGACCGTCGCATTGCACGCTGCAGCTGACCCCGAAGGAGTGGGACGGCCGCGGCCTGCTAGGATGTCACATTGTGCCCACCGATGCTTGAACCAGTATGAGTCAGAGGTTTATCACTAGAATTATAGTCAACAGAATATGCGGCATCACAATATCGATGGGGATCGGTATGGACTAGGGCTGCCCAGGCAGGTGTCAGCTGTGCTGAGATGCGCGATATGCAGGTGTGCTCAGCGTTTGATGCGAACCGAGAACCGGTCTTCCAGCTGCTGCGTGGCCAGGCTCTCGTAGAGGTAATTGAGCGCCGAGCTTTCGAAGCGAGTCGTTGTGAGACGGCGCACCAGCGTGGGATCCGAGGCTGCGCGGGAGACCTGCGAGCTCAGGTCATCCAGACCGTTCACGGGCACCACGGCCAGCGACACAATGGACGAGGGCGAGTCTGCGGTTGCCTCGAGACTGACCTGGGTGAGTGAGCCCGTGTCATGGATGTGGAGCGAGTTGCGCACCGCGGTCGAGGAGCGCAGCGGGAACGCCATCCGCATTCGGCGCCGCGCGCTCAAAGTCCGTTCGATTTCTCGCGCTACCGATGACGTTGACGTTGACGATGGCGATGACGATGTGAGGTTCGGCGTGGGCATCACGGTCGACGATTTCGCTGTGACGTCCGTCATGGTGGCCTCCACACCACCCGCCGAAGCGGCGGCAGCGGCGGAAGCGGCCTCGCGGACCTTCTGGCGGTTGATACGGCAGCGGGTCACGAGGGCGACGACACAGCGCCAGACGCGTTCGCGGCGTCGGAGCAGTTCGTGAGGCGTACACGTCACGGGCACCAGCACGTCGCCGAGATGGAAGAGGAAGCGGCGCCGGAAGCCGGCCTGGCGGCAGCGGTCCAGAAAGTAGAGCAAGGTCGATGCGGGCGCCAGCGGCGACGCGCACATCGCAATGTCCTCGGCGGTCGGCTCGGGCCGCGTCGGGTCGGCCGAGAGCGGCACTCCTGTCTCCTGGGTGCCCAGGATCGCCTCGTCATTGGCCTGCGACAGCGCATCCAGGTAGGCCAGCAGCGCCCACAAGTGGTCTGGGGTCCATGCGACGGCGCGCAGCGCGGGTGGCAAGCCCGCAATACTGCGGGAAAGGACTTCGGGATGGATTGCGGCGCCAGGCAGCAGGCCACGCCACATGGGCTTCGCCGATGCCGTAGACTCGCCATTCATGTCGGTCGTCGCCGACAGCGGCCCCTTCCGGGCGATCTGCCAGACCCGGTGGGCCAGCGCCGCTTCGAGCTGCCGGTCGGCTTCACTGCGCGGCGTCCGATGCGCGTTGGACCGACCGGGCACAGCCACAAAAGCGCCGTACGCCGCGTCGAGACGGGCGATCCAGGCGCGGGCGGGGTACCGATGGGCGAGCCAGCAGTCGGCGATCTGTCGCGCCGCGTCGCGCCGTCGGGCGTGGTCGGCACGGCCCGCCATCTCTTGGGCCAAGACGGCCTGCGTCGACCGCAGCAGGGCCGCGGGACCCGGCGATGCGGGCGTGTGCGGCGCCACGCCGCGCAGCACGACCGTGATCGCGGTGGTGGAGAGCGGCGTCTCGCAGACGGAGCTGTCGTCGCTGATCGCCGTCACGCCGCCGCCGGTCGGCAGCCCGGCAATCTCGCGGAGCCGCGCGCATGCGCCGCCGCTCGTCGCCGTGGCCGCCGCCGCTGCATGCTCACCGGTCGAGAAGGACGTCGAGATGGACGGCCGCGTCGGCCGCGACTCGAGCGTCGCCAGCTCGGCCGCGGGCGCCAAGGCCGCGGGCGGCGCTGGCGCGGGCGAGGCGGGGCCCAGCGTCGGCGGGCCTAGGGGGCGGACCCCGTGGCGCATCATGCCGGGGATCGGCGTGGACTGGCCGAAGCGGGACGCGGCGTCGTCTCGCAGCGTCATGGACGCCGGCGGCGGGAGCCGGGCTACGGGTGAGGCCGTCGCGTCGCGGTGCCACGGCGAGGACGGATCGAGCGGATGGCCGATCTTATTCGGCGGCGGCGCGACAGAGATGGCCGCACGGACGGCGGCGGCATGGGCGGTGATGAGTGGCGGCGGCATGGGCGCCGAGACGGGCGCCGCATAGGGGAGCGGCATGGGCACCCGCCCGGCCGCGCCGGAAGTCAGGTAGTCGGTGAGGTGGGGCGGGGCCAGGCCGGCCGCGCTCGTCAAGCGGGCGGGCAGGTCATGATGGGCGATGCCATGCGGCCACGGAGGCCGTGCAGCGGCAGCGGCGGGGGTTGCCGACGCCGGAAGAAGGATAGGCGGCGGCAGCTTGGCTTTGGCCCTGAATTTACTCTTCAGCCGGGACCAGCTGCCGCCGTCGATCGCAGCGGGCGGAGGCGGCGGGCAGGTCACGTCGGGATCGGGGCCCGGCGACGACATGGCGGTCCCTGCGTGACCGAGAGGAGGCCGATCGCGATGTTCGCGCGCTTCAGGCGTCTCGCTCTTCCCGTGGATTGTGGTGGGAAGTCGCGATCCAACGCAGTATGGGAGATACGCCAAAATCGGGAACGGCGACAGCGATACGAAAGTGCCAAGAAGTCACGGCAGGGATCGATAAGCGTGCCGAATGAGGAAGCCACCGGCAGGTCATGAGCATGAGGGGTCGGCCGACGTCCAGATTGATCTGGGACGGTTCTGATGCGGCGATGTCTAAAAGGGAGGAGTCACGGACGATGATGGATGGATGGCGATCAGGAAGATTGGGATGAGAGGATCAGCAACGAAGTGATCGCGGACGAGGGGATGTTTCTAGAGATGCAGGACGGACGCGGGAGTCGGATGGGCCTTCTCAAAAAGCCAATATTAAAGAGCTCGGGCTGGCCCTCTATAAATGTCCCTTCCCAAGCACCGCGACGGCCGCTGCACAGGGACCCACCCGGTACGGCGCGTAGTCCGCGACGACGAGGCATTTGCCGGAGGACGGGGACCAGCAAGACATGCCGCAGCCGGCATTCGTGCCGCATGAGCGCACGTGCGCTGATCAGCGGGGTGTGATAGTCCGTCAGCTGCCGCGAGCGACGCCCACGGCGCATCCGAGTCGCGCAGGGATCGTCGCTGCAGGCCCGACGTGCAAGGCGGATGCGGCTCCGGCGATCGGCGTCACGGGCCGGCTCGCGCGTTTGGTACGGCCCAGGCTCGGCTGTCCAGCCCATCCGGTGGACCGCGGTTCACGGCCTTTGGGACCGTGTTTGCCGCGACCCACGCTGGCGATTTCCGGCTCTCTCTCTCTCCGCCGTCTGCCGCCAAATGCCCCCGTGCCATCCCGCCCATGCCGTCCACCCGCGTCGGGGATGGAGGTTGCAAGCAGGAGGTCCGGCGCGATGCTGGCATTTACGCAGGGCCCATCGCCGCTCAGGACCGGGGCTCTCAGGTCTTGAGCCCCTCGTTTCAGGCCTGGACGGCGCGCCGACGAACGACCCATCTGGGGGGGACGCAGATTTGGCATGCGTGAACTGGCGTGACCAGTATAAATTTCTCGGCACAGGGACACTTTTGGAGACCCCACCGTGTCGCCGTCGCGTCGAGTAGCCCAAGAGACAGCCAAGCGAGGAACCCCACTCCGGCCAGGAGCTGCCGTCCGCATCATTGAACGGTGGTGCGGCCACCCCCCATTGACGTGTCGCCTACATCCAGCGCACGCCTCCGCTGGCTGGTGAAACAGACGAGACGGGGGCGAGACGGCCATCCTCCGAGCCGATGCGGGAGCACGGCCCGTCACGACCATGCCGGCGCGGCTCTCGCGTGGCGCCATGCCGCATCGACAGCCTCTTCCCGCCGGATGGCGTCAGGCACAAGATACGAGAGGGGCCGTCACGCAGCGAGGACCCCCCAAAGACGGACATGCCGCAACCCACGCGATGAACCTGAAAGAAACGGGATCCGGTATGCTTCACGAGAGTTCTTAAAAACAAAAAGGGGGGGACCGTGGCCTGTGAAGGCATGGCGGATTTGTCCCATGCTATTGACGGGCACGCGTCACTCGCAACCTGGTAACTGTTGGTTGCCGCCCGCCATGGAAGCCACGGAGATGAAACCGAGCAGACCGTGGTGCCGTCTCTGCAAAGAGCCCTCCCGGCGAGGGGCAGTGCATGCGATGATTGAAACGACCCTGCTATCCCCGGCAGGATTGCAGGCGGCCTCACGCGCATTCAGCCTCCGGCCTCGTTCGCGCTTGGGTCGAGCCTTCGATTGGCTGCCGGGGTAGCCTTCCGTTTCGTTCCCGCGGTCCTCGTCGGGTGCGTCAGGGACGACCGCTGTGCGACAAGCGGGCTCCCAAGCCAGCGAGGTGGATGCCGTGGTGGATGTGTCATCCTGGGTCGCCGGTCGGCCGTCCGCGTGGACGCTGCGCCTTGTTGCGTTTCGATGCAGAATGCATGCACGACGAGGGCCGTCCGATGTTCTGGCGCTTCGAGCCTTTTCCTCTGTTTCGTTTTTCTCTGGGGGGGAGAGCTGCTCGCCCGGCTCTGGCCTGGCTCTGCCTTCCCTGGCTGCGGGCTTGCGGACGCGGTATCGGGCGGCCCGACCGGGAGGAGCACGCGTGATGCCGAAGCCCATTAAGTGTCCCTCGCGCCGGCTTCCCGCCAGGGAATCCCCGTCGGCTGAGGAGGCTGGGCGACGGGTTGATCCGCCAGGCGGTGTTGTTCCGGGGAGCGCGCGCGCGCTTGTCCCGCCAGCAGGGCGCGCCGCGCTGGGCAGGACGGAGGGGCCGGCGCCGGCGGCCGCGAGTCCACCCGTGCGCCGTCCGTCTCGCTGGCGGCGGCATTGCCGAGGCGTGTGGACGTCGCGGCGCCGCGACGCCACCTGCGATGGAGTGCGCTGGGAGGGAGCCTCGCGGCGCGGCACGGCGCAGCAGCCGCCCGCCCGCCCGACGGACCGCCTCGCCGGCGCCGGCGCCGGCGCCGTCGCCGAGCGGCAGCGGAGCAGCGGAGCAGCGGAGCAGCGGAGCAGCGGCAGGGGGCCCGCGGGCCGCGGCAGCAGAGCGAAGCGCCGACCGCCCGGCAGCCAGCGGCCAGCCAGCGGGCTGACGGAGCCGCCGCTGGCGCCTGCGATGCGCCTGGCGGGCGGGCGGGCGGCTGCTGCGCCGTCCGGCCGCCGTTCAGACAGCCCCCCCCGCGGTTCAGGAGACCCGGCGCGCCGTGGTCCGTGACGGCCGCTCGACGGAACGCGACGGCGACGGCGGCGGCGGCCGAAGCCGAAGCCGAAGCCGAGGCCGATGCCGATGCCGATGCCGATGCCGATGCCGATGCCGATGCCGATGCCGATGCCGATGTCGAGGCCGGGGCTCCGGGCGGCCCAACGACGACACGCGCGCTCGCCGGCGCGGCCGCCGGTCACCGCGCCGCCCGCCCGAGGCACCTGATGCGCGCCACAGAGGCGCGGCGAGCGCTTCCCGGGCGCTTCCATGACGCGACGACGGGACGCGAGCGTTGGGCCGTATCGTCGAGGCCCGCGAGGACTCGCCTCGAGAGCCGCCCGCGGTTCCTCCTAACGCCCGCCAGCACCGCACCGCACTGCACCGTCGGCCCCACCGCATGGCCTGAAAAGAAGGAGGCCGGCCAAGGACCAGGGGCGGGCGGCCGTGGCCGCGGCCGCGGCCACCGATGAGGAGACGGATGAGGAGGCGAATGACTGCCATGGCGGCGGCTTCGACGGCGGGTTGGACCGAGACGCTGGCAAGTGCGACGCTCGCTGCGGCGGTATACGCGGCCCGCGGACGGCACGGGCAGACGTGCTCAAGGCATGCGAGGCGAATGCGAGGTAAGGCACGCGTTACGCAACTGTCGCGTTCCTCCCACTCGCTTGCTGCGTGTGGATGTCGCTACGCCACACCACGCCACGTCGCTGGTTCGGTTCTTTCGCTTTCCGGCACACTCCCCTCGGGTCGGTCCGAGGCGAAGCAGCTACAGAGCCCACATCTTTATCCTATCACTCCGCTCGGCGCTGCTTGAGGCGGCTCTTGGGCACCGTAACAGCAGACCACGGCCCTTTGATACCTCATACCAAGCGTTGTCGCTAGACGCCCTTCACCCATCGACCCCATCGACGGTGTATCTACATCCGTTCCAGCCCGTCCCTCGTCCCGTTTCCATCGACCTGAACATCCCCATATCTTGTTTCTACACTTCCGGCGGCCTTTCTCCGCCCGTGACTTCCCCACGATGCGCTTGACGATGACGGCGGCTTCGGCCGCCACCGCCTATGCGGCGCTGCTCATGATCACGGCCGCGGCGACGACTGCCTACGCCGCGGCCAGCCCGCCGACGGACTCGGGCATGGCCTCCGTCGACTTGTCGGATGTGATTCGCGTCGGCGTCCAGCTGCCGCCCCCGGACACCACAATGACCACCGCAACGGCCATGGCCGTCGCGCCGGAGCCCATTCGCCGCGTGCGCCGAGCGCCGCAGTCGTCGGATGCTTCTTCGCAGGCCACAGCCGCCCCCACGTCGTCGGCTCCCGCCTCAAGCTCGGCCACGGCTGCCCCGGCGCCGTCGTCGTCGTCCGCTACTTCGTCGTCCTCTTCGTCGTCGTCGTCGACCACGACGCGGGCGCCGACCACGACGCAGGCGCCGACCACCACACAGGCCCCGTCGACCACGAATGCGCCGTCGCCGTCGCCGACGAACGGCAACAACACCACACCCGCGCCGACGACGACCTCGCCGCCGGAGACCTCGACGACCGAGCGCCCGACGACGACGCAGGCGACCATCTCGACGGACGTCGCGAGCGTTGTGACGGTCACCGTGACCGACACCAACGGCTCGACGTCGCTCTCGCTGAGCACCACCATGGTGCCCACCACCACCGTCGTGCCGACCACGGTCGACCCAGCGCAGTCCAACGCGAAGGACTCGGGCGGCATCAGCTCGGGCGCGATCGTCGCGATCGTCGTCGTCGTGGTGGCCCTCGTCGTCCTGATCGTCGGCATCGTGCTCTTCCGCGTGAACCGCGCCCGCCGTCGGGCCGCCAAGGACGACCTCGACTTTACCCCGGCGACCAACGCCTCCGCGCAGATGGGCTCGGCCTCGCCGGCCATGCAGAACATGGGCGACACCAGCGGCATGGGCGCCGCCGATGCCGCGGCCGGCATGGGCATGGGCATGGGCATGGCCCCCCCGATGGCCGGCAGCGTCTACTACGACCCTCAGATGGTCGGCTACTACTACCCGCACGCCACAGGCACGACCTACTATGCCACGGCACCCGCGACCCAAGCGGGCCAGGTCGCGTACACGCCGGCGCCGCCGGAGGGCATGTACGCCCCGCAGGACGCCACCCTGTACGCCCAGGAGGCCAACAACGGCGTCGCTGACCCGTATACCGGGATGATGGCACAGCCATCGGGGTCGGCTGCGCCCGCCGTCTCGGGCGCGCCGCAGTCTGACTATGCCCAGTATGCCCAGGCCGACGCGCATTACCCGGCGACCACGTCGCAACCCGCGCCTGTGCAGGCCAGCTATGTGGCCAATCAGTAAACCCCCGGAAACCCATGATTGCCGTCGCGTCCGCTGCCCTGTTTTTCCTTTTTCTTTGCTTTTCTGCTGGCGCGTCGTAGCCGTTTTGTGAATGGCTGTGTTTCTTTCTTCCTGCCCCTATGCTCCCCTGCTGATGCCCCCAACCACATACACCACCCGATGCTCAGACGCACTCTCACGCACACCCACCCACCATGGCACACCAAGTGATGCCTATGGCACACCTATGGCACGCCGATAGGGATGACGACTATTCGCAGTGGTCACATGCCCGTTGCTAGCTTGGATGAGGAACCAGAAAGGGTCCCGGAGATCCCGTTCTCTCATGGCTGGTCGCATTGCTTACCACCGTCATCTCCCCGTCATGGCGGTCGCCATCCCCGGAGCCGTCTTTAGCAGCATGTTAGCATGATCCCATCGGGCGCGGGCAGCAGCCGTGCTTCCTGCGATGCCCGTGCCGTGGTCACGGCGCGCTGTTTGCTGTGTGTGTGCGAAGGTGTGGCCCTGAACCACCCGTGCCCATGTGGACCTCGGTATACATGTGCGCGTGTGTGTCTTCCTTTCCCACCCACCCACCCTCCTTCCTTGTGACGGTATGGCGTCATGGCGCGTGGACCGATGCGCACGCCGCTTGATCGCGTGATCAACGGGGCCCCCTTGATGCGGGGTACTGCTGCATCCATCATGCCCATGGCCTCCCATGACCACCACGAAAATACACGGGGCTTTGCTTGGATCCTTCGCTCGCTTCTGATGCCGTCCGTGGCCGTGCCTCCTTCCTTCGATCCAACGAGCGCACTCTGTGCGACTCCTGCTTTCTTCCCGTCGACCTCATACCATTTAATGTCGATAATGCCGCTAAAACGAATTTACCATTTACGTATTTAACCATTCCTCCGGACTCGGGATCAAAAAAAGAAAAAAAGAAAAAAAAGGATGCACTGATATGAGAAAAAGCCATACTCGTTGTGGAGTATGTCTCGCCGATCAACCGACGAATGAGAACGACCGAAAGTCCCGGCTGGACCCGTGAATGGTAGAGTTTCCGCAGAATCAGTCCCTATTCTCGGCGCGCTCCGTAATTTCGTCCTCGTCGTCCTCGTCGTCCATTCCGCTCCAGGTCGACTCTTCCACCAGCGTATGCATCTCGCGCAACACGTCGGCCGGGAAGGGCGCATACCACGTGGACAGGTCGGCTTCGGGCACCCACGGCGTGAGCGCGACGACGCACGCCATCACGCGGGCCGCGTCGCTCGCGCCGAGCCCGTCCGCGTGCAGCGCCGCGTGCAAGCCGTGTAGGATGCCCGCGGCGCGCAACGCGCCCGCCAGCCGCGGCGACAAGCCCGCGACGTCTCGCGCCGTCTCCAGAACCACGCGGAACAAGGCCTGCGTCGCGGGGGCGGCGAGACCGTCGCCGTGCTGACGGGCGGCCATCAAGGGCGACGACGACGGCGACGGCGAGCGCGCGCGCGATCGCTCGGCCGGGCAAGCGGCGAGCACGGCGGTCAGGCAGGCCACGAGCGCCTCGGCGATGCGCGGCACGAGCCGCGGCGCGGTGAGGCCGCGGCTCATGGCGTGCGGGAAGCGCACGGCCAGCAGCGTGACGAGCAGCAGGCGGTGCAAGACGGCCTGCTGCGGCGCGCCGATGCCGCTGGCCGCGGCGCCGCCGGACCGCGGAACCGCCGCCGCGGCCATGGCGCCCTCAAGGCCGTCCACGAGCGCTGCGACGATGCCAGCCGTGGGCGGCCGCTGAGCCGCTTGCAGAAGCGTCGCTGTCCGCTCGGCCGTGCACCCGGCGAGCGCCCGGCCGAGCAAGAGACCGATGTAGCGCTCCGGCGCCTGCAGAAGCGCCATCTGTCCCGTCTCGTGGCCGACGGCGGCCGCAGCGGCCGCAGCGGCGCGACCGTCGCGGCCGCCTGCAGCACGGCAGCGCGTCCGTGGACCGGCGCTGGGCGCCCGGCGGGCGTCATGGGCGGCGCACGGTGCGCCTGTCGCGTCGCGAGTAGCCGAGACGCGGGCCGGGGTCGGGGTCGGGGCGGATCCGGCGCGGGGCGGCGGCTCGATGGCCGGCGCAGGGCGGCAGCCCACGACGCGGGCGCGATCGCCGCGCCTCAGGCTGCCGGTGGCCGTCGCCGTCGCCGGCGTGGCCGCGGCGGCGGTGGGTGACGGCGGTTCTGCGGCCGAGGTGGGATAGTACCGGGCGGCATGGGCCGGGATGGGCGCCGCGAGCGCGGTGCCGGTGCGCTCGGCCCAGAGGGCGTGCTTGATGAGCGGCGAGGCCGGGAGCCGGCGTTGCAGCATGATGGCGGCGGTCCCGACGAGGAAGGAGAAGCGTCGCGAAGCCACGTGGAACGCCGGCGTGGTCGAGAGCGTCGGCTTGTCGTCTGGCTGGGAGCGGCAGTAATGCGTGCGAGACGCGCGATGGGGCCGCGGAAGTGCGGTGGAGAATCGTCGGGGCCGCTGGATGTCGCTGGATCGCTACATGGGTTGGGCGTCGGGGGCCGCATGCAACAGGATCGAATCAATGAAAATGGAAGGTATGCAATGGTAGCGACGGACGCGTGAGATGAGGTCGGATGCAGAGGAGGCTGGCGAGCTAGAACAGCGAGCTAGAACAGCGAGCTAGAACCACGGGATCAAGGGTGTTAGCATGGCGCTCGATCAAAAAATGCCATGAATGACTACCATGCGGGCGATGGATGGAAGCTGCATGACTTGCGTCGTAACTCCGACGCCCGTGTTCGGTAGCCTCTATGAGATCGGCAAAGCATAGTATGTCTTGCGTAAAAGAAAGGATCATGTCAGACCATGCCATGCCATACCCTGCAGCCAGACCGGCCAGACCGGCCAGACCGGCTCGACCGGCTCAATCATGGTGCAACAAAGGACAGGGGCCTAGCCTCATTGTTGCCGCTGTCGTTGCCGCCGTCGCCATCGGGGAGGCGCCCTGGGAAGGGCTTCCTTCGCCACCGGGGATCGGCACGAACAATCGGACCGATCGGGCTTACGCGGTCTGTTTGCTGACTCGTAGGGACAACGAGCACCCCCGAAAGCGGCATACCGCGCGCCATACCAGACCTGCCGACGCCTGGTGGGTGGATGGGCGGCGGCCGGGGGGAGGGAGGGGCTGATCGCGTGGAGACCGCGGCGGCTGCGGTCCCGGTGGCCTCGGTGAAACCGGGGTTTGTTGGGCATCGCGGGCGGTCTGTCCTGCGCGCGGCATTCCCGAAACCATGGGCGCCATGCCATGCCGTTCCATCGCGCACTTCCCGCCGTCGCGTCCTGGTGAAATCCGATGGATTTCGCCTTTATTTTGGCGCAGCGGCGCTGCCCTCCGCTCGTCGCCGATCGGCCGCCGCCCTAGGCCTGAGGACGTCTGCGGGGCCCGGGATGGCGGTGTCCCTCCGCCGCGACGGCGACGACGGCGACGACGACGACGTCAGGCGATGGGGAGAGCCGGTTGCCGTTGCTGGACATCGCCGTCACGAGCTGCGCTGGCCCACCTCCTCGTGGTGCGCAATCGCATGTCGGCCTCGATCGGCCTCGTCGTCGTCCGCCTGGCGAGGATCCATCCAGCGGTCGATGCATGGTCGTGGTCATCGTTGTCGCTGTGGCCGTCGTCGTGATCGCGGCTGGCGGGTGGCGGCGGCGGCACAGGCGGTCGCCTCTGCGTATGCATAGGGCCGGCTGCTGAGTGATGGGCCGTTTCGCGGACGGCGGGTACCGTCACACACACCGGCGCGACCTGGCGACCGGCGTCCAAAGCCATGCATCCGTCCTCCGTCGCCGTCGCGCTATCGCCGTCCGTCGCCGTCCGCCGCCGTCCACGGCTCGACACCGCGTGCGGGGATCCGGGAGACGGCTGCTGCGGGTCACGGCGCCATGATACGCTCGCGATCGGCCTGAGGCGCCATCGTGTTTCTGCCGGATGGCGGGCGGCATCAGAATCTGGGGGGGGCCGCCGCCGCTCGTGCCGTGGCCTACGGGCCTTCGCCCTTCGCTGCCGCCGCCTCACACGACCGCCGTCGTCGCGTCGCGGGGCGGCTGAACGTGCGGCATGGGCGTCTTGGCTATCCGCTCTCCACGGAGGCATGCTCGCCGCCCAGGCGGCGAGCCAAGACGGATCGGCCGATGGATCGGCCTCTGAAACTCCGATCGCCGTCCGCGACAGGCGTCTTGCCCCGCCGCCGTCGCCGTCTCGGTGAATGCTGCCTGCATGATGGATCTGCCGTCCGCACGAGACATCTGCCGACGGTGGCTCGGCGCCGCCCCATGGAGCCGATGGGATGCTCGCGTGCAGTGAGCACGACGACGGTGATGTCGACGATGTGCTCACTCAACGAGGTGCGTCGCCTGCCTGTGCATTTGGACGACCCATCGATGCAACGGACGCTCAGCGATAGACAACAGACAATGATACATGGTTACCCACCAGGATGTCAGCATCCGTTGACGATGCTCGCTCGGGGGTTGTCGAGAAGACCCGCGTGGAGATGCCACGTGGCATCCACGTGGGTGCCAGGCACGACCGCTTGATCCGAGAGCGGAAAGCCGAATCGTGGGCCGGATTCTGGTGGACCATAGATAAATCGAGTTCAACATGCGGAATCCGTTCCAGGCGATGCCGTCGGCCGATTCATCAGTCGTGCCGATGGCTTCGGCGTCGGTCCGTGGCACGGAACTATGGACGGCGACGGGATGTTTCTCGCGTCGGATCATCGACTCCATCGCATGACATCGATACAATGACGACGTTGCGGCTTGACACTGCCGCGGCTAAGCCGTCGGGGGGGAAGGACGAAAGCGAAGCCCCGCGGTCGCCCGTACGGCCCCTGGCCCGCCGTTCCTGTCCGGCCGTGGCCTCCCCCACGCTTGGCTCATGGGCCCAAACGACGACGCACGGCGGGTGCTCCATGGCTCATGGCTCAGAGGTCCTGCCGTCAAGGCCATGCCGCCACGCGGGCCGCGGCGACCGACGCCGTCAGCGCCCGAGCCGGCTTCGTCAGCCCTCATGCGGACGCCGCTTCCCTTCGCTGCGTCACCCGTCCCAGGCATACGAGCAGGAGATGCCGATCCCAGCCGTGGCCTGCCCAGCGACTCCGATGGATACGACACGTCGTGGCATGGTGACACGGAGGGCGCTGACGCACGACGACAGCGAAGCCTCGTTCCCGTTTTTCCCTGATTTTCTTTTCCGCGATGGTTTGCCACCTGGCCGGCTTCGCGGGCGCTTCGTAAGACGCGCAAATCATGTCATCGTCGGTATCGAGTTCTGGGCGCGGCCACGCGAGGCGTCAGGCCTATATAGGTGAGATCCCCGCGGGTCTCCCCATTCGGCGCGACATCCCGCGAACGTCGAGGTAATCGTGAAACCCTCACGCCCATGTGAGTGTGGGACATCCCTTCTTCCACCTCAGTTCATCATACACGGTATACATTGCGTCAAACCTCATTGGTATCGTGCATCGTATTTCCTCATCTTCATTATCGACGACCGGTTCGCCATTTTTCATCGCCCTCGCACCAGACCCTCATTGACACTTCGGACTTCGACCCGCACCATGCAGCAGTACAACAGCCAGGGCTACCCCCCATCCAACGGCTACCAAGGTGGTGGCTACCAAGGTGGTGGCTACCAAGGCGGCTACCAAAATCAAGCTTACGTGGCCGCGCAGCCCGTCCGCAGCCAACCGAAGGGCTGCTGCCAGTCGCTGATCGAGTGCTTGCTCTGCTGCGCCATCTGCAACATGTGCTCGGATTTCTGCTGCTTCTGCTTCTAATCCTCGAGCATGCGATGAGCGCTGGCCACCCGTGCCGTCTCTATTAAATTATGCGCCCCACGCGCACTATCGCGCTTTACGGCGTGACATCCTGGTTCTCTTTTTTGTACTATAATTCAATTTCAATTCTCCTTCCTATCATTTACAGTGATCTATGCTCACCATTTCAGGGATCGCAGGCAGGGGTCCAAATTCATGTCTAGTCGGTCTTGCCCTCGGCCTTCTGATTCAACCCGCCGATCTTGTCGTCGTAGAGATGGGCGAGGACGCCGTAGACAAAGAGATACATGGTGCCGCAGATGAACCGGTCTTCTAGGATTTCGCGGATCAGCATCTCGGGCGTCATGGGGAACTGCGCGCGCAGGTGCAAGAACTGGCTCGCAATGGCAAAGACGCCATACCACACGATGAGGGTAAAGTACGTCGGCGTCAGCGCTTGCGGCCGCCGCCGGTCCGCATGCTGCATGGCCAGGATTTGCGGGAGCAGTGCCATGCTCTCGACAAAGAGCGCAAAGGTATAGAGATAAGCGGGCCACTCGTACCGCGGCGTAAATAGCGCGGCCAGCACGCCGGCGCCCGTCAGCACGACGGCCGGCGGGACCGCGTCGAACGCCGACTTGGCCGTCTGCATCGGCCGGCGCAGCTGCACCATGATGAAGGCCGACGCGATCAAAGTCACGCACGTGAAGAGGGCATCATACAAGTCGATGCGGTACGAGGTCAGCAGCGGGAGGCGGATCACGGCCGAAAGCCAGAACAGAAAGTAGGTGCGGGCCGACAAATCATACGTGCGCTGGGTGGTGATCCGGTGCAAGAGGTATACGTGCGCCGTGCAGTGCATCGCATCCGAAGCGACATCGAGCCAGAACGCCATGGCGGCGGCGGCGGCGGCGGCGGCGGCGGCGGAAAAAGCGATGGTGACCAAGTCGATGGAAACCCCAACGACGTTCAAGACGGCGGTGACGGCGACGACGACGACGACGACGGCGACGGCGACGGCGACGGCGATGAGGGAGCCGCCGACGATGGAGCCGTCGGCGATGCCAGGGCTGCCGGCAGCCCGAGCTCGCGGCCGCTCAGATAGACGTCGCGCTGGCCGTACGCATACGTGATCACCGCTATGACGAGGTAGATGCCGGCCGCGACGTCGGAGCCCAGGAAGGGCTGTGTGCCGTCCGGCCCGACCACGGCTGGCGGCGACGCTTGCGCCGCCCGCGCCGGGGACGCCCCGGGCGCAGACGGCGAAGAGGCGGCGGGCGTCCCGGGCGCCGGCCCCGGGGTCCACAGCGAGGGCGTGGGCGCGGCGCCGCCCCGGGCCAACGGCGGGACCGGCGGCGGCCCTGGCGGCCCCGGCGGGCCCCGGCCATAGTGCGGCATATACCCGCGGCCGTCGCCGGCGGCCCGTGGGGGTATGGAGGTCGGCGCCGACGCAGGCGCAGGCGCAGGCGGCGGTATCGGCGCGGGCACGGGCGTCGGGCAGACGCGGACCTGCTCGCGCAGGGCGCGGCGCGCCATATCGCGGAGATGCTTAGCGAGGCTGCGCAGCGCGGCGATGTCGTCGCCGTCGAGCAGATCGTCCAGGCAGAGCAGTAGGGCGTACATCCAACGCAGCAGCGTGGCGTCAGCGACGCGCAGCGTGGCCGCGCTCGGGTCGCGGCTGTATGTCGCCGCCGCAGCCGCCATCCACCGGTCGCAGTGCATGAGGATCGTGAGCGCTTGCAGCTGGTTCAGCTGCGCGACCCGCGACGTGCGCGGGAGCCCGCCAGGGGTGGATCCGTCTCGATGGGATGCGCCCGCGGCCGCCGTCTGCGGCCAGATGAGACGTTGCCACGCGGCGGCATCATGCACATCGGGCATGCCCGTGGGATGGCTCGGAGCCGACGGAGTGGCCCCGCCGGGCAAGGTGGCCGCGGCCGCCGTGGCCGCCACCTGTTGCTGGTAAGCCCGCCGCTGGGCGAGAAACGCCTTCATGGCCCTGTAATGCTGGATGACGGGCCGGGCGAGGTCCGCGTCGCGCTGGGCGGCGTCGACGGCGTCCTCAACGCCGACGAGGGGCGCGAAGCAGCGCTGCCGGTACGCGACAGCAGCGGCGCCGCGCGCCGGGTCTTCTGGGAGCGCGATCGGCGGGGGCGGCGGGACCTCCGCCGCCGCGGAGGCAGCGGGCAGCGGCCGACCATGCGGCGCGGTGACGGAGACGGTGCCCGGGATCGTGGCGGCCTCGAGCCGGACGCGGAAGAGATAGGCCTCGGCGCTGGCGGGCGGGAGGTGCGGGTGGTGGAGGACAGCGAGCTGAGTCTCATCGTCGATCTCGACGTGGAGGACGCCTTGCTTAGGACCGTCGGCATCCATCGGATGGCCATAGCCGTGGCCGTAGCCGCCAGGACGGGCGGCGGCGGCGGCGGCGAACCGGGGCGGCCCGCTCATCGTGGCAAGCGCCGCACCGTTCGTGGCGTCGGAAGCCGGTGGGCAGCGCGCAGCGGGAGCAGGCGTCCGTGAAGTGGTGGTACGCAGGGCGATGGCGGCGATGGCGGCGTTGAACAGCATGAGCGGAGTCCCTCTGTCTCGTAGCCCTCCTCACCGATCGCGAGCCTCATGGACCATAACGACGACGGCCTCCGATCCATCGGTCCTCTCAACATCGCGTTGGTCTTCCCCGTGATCGCCGCTGGTCACGGACTGCGACGATCGGGCCTACCCGTATCGTCGGCGTCGGCGTCGGCCCGCGGCACGCGGAGCGGGAAAGGCGCAAGCCGGAGACCCCCGCCCGCGCGCGCAGCGTGGGGTCCGCCTCGGGTCCGATCCGGTCGGAGTTTGGCCCCGCTCGCAGGCCACCGCCGGTCGGGGGTTTCTCGATGACCCAGCAGCCGCCCGCCACCGGTCGGCGTGGGCCGACACCGGAGCGGCGACCACGCGGCCAAGCGGTGCAGCACGATGCGGCCTTGGCCCGGCAGAAGACGACTCGAAGGAACGGCGGTCACGGCGGTCACGGCGCGACGTCTTCTGACCTTGTGTGACGCTTTTTTTTTGAGTGCTATTGGGCCGGATTATCTAGATGGGCTTATCAAGTATCATGGCGCTACCTCATACGTGGCATCCTGCTAGCGAACAACCCTTCGCGAGAAGCAAGGCACACCTCGATACCATCCCGCAAGACGGCCTCCCCATCGCCATTCACTGTGCTCGTATCACCAGACCGTGCTTGCACCGACGCTCGCCCGGGTTTTTACCGCCGCATATCGACGGCTGCATCCACCGTTATACCCCTTTTCCCATTACTCAACCGCCCGTCGGGCCGTCGCTACCACCATGGGAAAGCACTCAGGTCGCGATCATAAGGAGCGTGCCCAGCCGCTGGCGCGGCAGCACCTGGGCCTGCTCGAGAAGAAGAAGGACTACCAGCTGCGTGCGAAAGACTACCGCAAGAAGCAGGCGCGCCTGAAGACGATGCAGGAGAAAGCGCGCGCGCGCAACCCTGATGAGTTCTACCATGCGATGATTAAGAGCGGCACCGACGCGAAAGGCCGCCACGTCGTCCAGGACCGCAACAAGCAGTTCGATGCGACGTTCCTGAAGCTGCTCAAGACCCAGGACCAGGGGTACATCACGATGCAGAAAATAATGAACGAAAAGAAGCTCGAGCGGCTCCGCGCCGACACGCACATCCCGCTCGCGAACCAGGCCCACCTCGAGACGAAGGGGCATACGGCGTCGCCCGCGAAGCATACCGTCTTTGTCGACGATGAGGCGGCCGCGGCCTCGTTCGATGCGGCGAAGCACTTCAACACCCATCCGTCGTTGCTCGGGCGCTCGTGGAACCGACCCACGATGGACCAGCTCACTCAGGGCGACGCCGCGACCGCGGCGCTGGGCGCCGTCCCGAAAGCGTTACGCCACGAGCGGGCCGTGCACCAGCGCGAGATCGTCGACCGCGCATACCGCGTGGACCGTCTCGCGCGCGTCGAGAAGGAAATGACCATTCAGAAGCACCTCATGACCAAGGGCCCGCGCAAGAAGGCCGGCAAGGACGACCAGGGCTTGGATACTTACCGCTGGAAGCCCATCCGCAAGAAGTAGTTTCTTGCTTGGTGTATGCCCGGGCCTGTGCACCACGGCCTTTCCGTTTCTGTATCATAGCATCCCGTTCACGTTCCTCCTATTTATTATTAGCATGTCGCATTTCGATGGTTGGCGATGGCTTTCTGGTCTGGTGCTTAGAGTTGGGCTTGGCCGATGAGGGTGAGGATCAGCCGCGGTTCCAGTGAGGGTACGCCGTCGGTGCTGTGCGGCCGCGCGACGCGCGTTTCGATGCTGCTCACCCACCCGTCCAGCAGGTGGCGCGCGACCTTGTACGCGGCCTGGGCCCGGTCGACCTGATCGCCCGACAGCGTCGGCATCGACGTCGACGCCGCCGCGCCCGTCGGAGGGCGGCCACCGGCGCCGCGGCGCTCACGGACCGCCGAAGCCCAGACCGGCACGACATGCGTGGCCAGCACCGAGGCCACAAACGCTGCATCGACCTGGACCTGCCACGCGATACGGATTGTGGCGCGCGGGCGATCGCGGACCAGCTCGAGCGCATCCTTGGCGAGCAGCCGGACCAGCGCGTCTGTCACGCCGATCACGTCCGGCACGACGTCCGCGACCGCGTAGTCGACGCGCTCGCCGAATAGCCGGTCGGCGTTCTGCATCAGCGTCTGGAACCGCGCCGTCGCCGCATCGGCCGGCGCGCCGCTGTGGCCCGATCGACCGACGCCCATGCCCGCCGCGGCTGCCGTCGACGTCGACGTCGACGCCGCGGCTGCGGACCCCGCTGCGGCCGAAGTCGACGACGCCGTGGCTGCTGCAGACAATCCGGACGACGCCGGCACATCCGCCAGACTGCCCGGCATAATGCCGAGGATACTATCGAGGCCGAGCGCACCGGCCGTGATGGCGAGCGGCGTGCTGGCGCTGTGGCCCGAGCCGGTGCTCGTAGCGCTGGCGGCGCCCGTCTGCGTGCCGAACCCGCTGCCGCCGGCCGAAAGGGGCGATGCGGTCGTCGCGGACGCGGCGTCCCGCAGGAAGGGGTACACCCACGCCGCGACGCGGATCGCGCTCACAAGCTCGCGCATCACCCGCACCATCACCGGGCTCACCTCGTACGGCGCCTCCCACTGCTGCGCCTCGGTGCAAGGCAGGGACGCCAGCCAGTCCGCCGCCAGCGCCGCCGTCCACTGTCGGACCCGCTCGCGCACGTACCGGCCCAGGAACCCCTGCAGCGTGGCCCGCTGCGCGGCGGCCACCGCGGCCGCGTCCACCGTGACGATCGAGCGCGGCGCCTCGGCGGCATCGGGGCCCTCTGCATCGGCGGCGGCGGCATCGACGGCGTCGGCACCAGCGGCATCCGTGGCGTCGCCCGAGCGGTGCGCGCCGTGGGCGGCAGTGCCTGCCGTGAGCGCGCCCGCGCGGCCGCGGCGCGTCGCCTCCAGCTGCGTCTCAGCCTCGATGCCGGCGCGCACGACCTGCTGGGCGAGCAACGCGTCCACCAGCAACGCGTCGCCGCGGCCCGGCACGTACCGGAGCAGCGCGTTGCGCACATCCGACCAGAAAGCGGCGGTCCTGGTGCCCAGCGCGTCCGCGAGCCAGGAACGCGTGAGCGGCGGCGGCGGCAGGCCCGCGGCGCCGTCGGCCGTGCCGCCGCGGGCGCCGAGGTGAATGCTGGCGGCGTCCACGTCGTCCGCATGGGACCCGCCGAGACGGAGGAGAGCCGTGCTGGCTGCCGCCATGCCCGCGAGCCCGCCCGCCGCCACGGACGTGCTCGCCGTGACCCCCCCAGCGGCCGCCGTGCCACGCGCGGTGCCCCCGGCGGTTGGGGGCGCCGCGAGGGCATACGCATCGCCGCCTTCGACGCCGGCGGCGCCGGCGGTCCGTGTCACGAGGTAGTTCTGGAGCACGTCGTCCATTTCCATCGGCTGGTAGGCGGGCACCTGGCGGTAGAGGTGGCGCAAGCTCGCGGACGCTGATGTGGCGGCGAGCGCGAAGGACGTGGCAGCGGACGCCGAGGGCACCGATGCCGAGATCATTTCGGCGGCTTGAACGGCATCGAAGGAGGCAGCGTGAGGCGCGAGGGGCGCGAAGGCGGCGGTGAGGCTGTCGAGCATGGCAGCGCTCTCGGCGGCAAGGGTCTGGGCCAGCGCAGCCGGCATCGCCTCGATGCGCTCGAGCATGGCCACGGTGTGGCGCTTGGTACGGACGGCGTCGAGCAGGGCTTTGGTGGCGCCGCGGCTCTCGGCAACGAAGGTGGCGCCGATGCGGAGGAGAGGCGCGTCGGCCTGGTGGTCGACGTGCAGCAGCGCGAGACCGGTGAGGCGGGCGCGCAGCTGCGTGCCGGCCTCGAACAGGTCACGCCCCGCCAGCCGCTGGAGCAGCGGCCCGTAGACGGTCTCACAAAGCTGCGCGATCGGCATGACGAACGCGTTGACGTTGGCAGCCGCGAGTTCGGCACGCGGCACGGCGGACCCATGCAGGCCGGCTGGCGGCGAAGACGAGTGCATCGATGCTTGATCAAAGACGTCCAGGGCCTCAAAGAACGCCGGCTCCCACCAGGTCGCGAGGTGGGCGAGCGCCTGGAGCTGCGCCTGCGACGGCGCGCCTGTGCCGTCCGCGCCATCGGCGCCGCCGTCCGCCGCGGCCGCTGCCGCGGGCGCCACGGCAAACTCATAGACGGCGTGGCCTTCCTGGCCGACGGGAAGCGGGATCCCGAGAAAGAGGACCGCAAAGCTCTCGAAAGCGAGCATCCACTCGGGCAAGTACGTGTCGACGAGAAACACGCGCAGGCGCTCCACGGCATCGCGGCGGTCGGCTAGGGGCCCGGTGCCGCAGCCGCCGATGAGGCTCTGCAGCTGCTGCGTCGACTCGGCGGCGCAGCTGCGCACGCGCACTAAGTACTTGTCAGCCAGATCGGTGACGGAGCGGCGATGCGAGGAGGACGCCTCGCGCAGAGTCGTGCCCGCCGTGGTCGCCGGCACCGTGGTTGCCGCGCCGGGTAGTCGAGCGCCACCACCAACGCCGCTGGCATCGGCCTCGCCGAGACCGAGGAGCAGCCCCGTACACTCGACGGTGCCCGCCAGATCGAGCGTGCCGCTGCTGAGACGGGTCTGGAGCGCGCGCTGGGCGCGTCGCGTGAGCTCGCGGCACTCGGCACCGATCGTGTGGAACAGCGACACGCTCGAGAAGTGCTCGAGGATCATAATCGTCCGTGTATGGTAGCGCACCAACCGCAGGTACTGCCGCTTCGCGAGGCAGAGCTTCATCTTGCTCGGCAGCTCGAAAATAAAGTTGAGCTGGTCGAGCAGCGCGTGGACGCCAGCCAGCTTCAGGGCCGCTTGCCGCGGCTCCCGCAGCGCGGCGTCGTTCGCGCTCGTCAGCTCCGTCATCGTGGCCACCCGCGTCTGCAGCTGCTGTAACGTGGCGCCGAGCGAGCCGACCGTGTCCCGCATCCGCGCGATCCGCGTGGTCGCGTTGACGAACTTGCTGTAGTTCGTGTACACGAGGCCTTTCATCTCGGTATCGAGGCGCCGCAGATCTGTCACGAGCTGCGTGTCGCGCTCGAGCAGCCCGGCAATCGACGCATCGCTCAGCCAGTGCGCGAGCGCTTGCTCCTGGCTGAACGTCGGCGAGTCCAGGTCCAGCAGACCGGCCGTGGCCGCCGCGGCCGCCACGGCCGTCAGGTCCGCCATGCTCATCCCCATCAGCGCGCTCGTCGGTGTCGGCAAGGCCGCCGCGCTCATCATCCCGACCGCCGGCGACATACTGCTCGCCAGCAGGTCGCGGCGCGACGCGCGATGCAGGCCCGCCGACGAGACCCGCGACCCGGCGCGACTCCGGCCGCCGCCCGTGCCTCCGGCGCCCGTGCCCGACGGTCCCCGCCGACCAGAGACGCCGGCCACCATACTGCCCGTCAGCCGGAACGGCAGGCCGAGGCCATCAACGACGCCGCGGGCCATCTGCTGAGGCAGGGCGCCCATAAAGCCGAGGCCTGGCACGAACGCCGAGACGCCGCGGCCGCCGGTGCCGGTGCCAGTGCCGCTTTGGCTGCTGCCGCTCGCCGACCGGTTCGCGCGCAGCACGCTGCCGCTGATGGGTGGCGGCCGCGGTGCGCGCGTCGCCGCCGAGGCCCGGGAGGCGCCCTGGGCGCGAGGGGTGGCGGCGTCGATGGCCGCGGCGCCCGAGACGGCCGCAGCCGTCGGTACCGCCGAACGCGGCGTCATGGATCCGGACGGCGCGCCGCCGCCGCCGCCGCCGCCGCTGGATGCGCCGGCGGCCGTGGCGCCGCCTGCAGGATCGACATTGTAGAAATCGGCGAGACGCTGGCGCGCACGGCGTGGCGGCGTGGCGGCCGCGGCGGCCGTCCCACTTGCGTCAGCCATCCCGAGGGGCGAGGGCGACGCGCGGGCGGGCGATCCGAGGTCAGGCTCGGACGGGTGGTCACGCAGTCACGCCGGCAACGGAGTCGGGGACAACCGCGGACCAGCAAGTAAGGCCGTCTCACCAGGAAAACGGCGCACTCGCGGTGTAGCAATCGATGATGGTCAAATGCCAGTTAGGCGATGTGCGCATGGGATGCAGATCACGACGCGCGCCGGCGCCAAGAAGGGTCGCGGCCACACCGCGCCCAGTATCCTGGATCCCGCAACCAGCGCGAGGCGCCAGCGCGGGCTCTTGTTGGCGACGCCGTCGCTGAAGCCATGCCGATGCCGTGATCTGCTGTCGCCGCCGCCGCCGCCGCCGCCGCCGCGACCGCCGCGACCGACGTGCGCAGGGCACGGCGGCGTGACGGTGGCCCATGGCGGAGGCGCCACGCGGGGCACGGGGAGCAGCGACGGCGACGGCGACGGCGACAACGACGGCGACGGCGACGGCGACGGCGACGGCGACGGCGACGCGGCACGACATGATCTCCTCCGGCCGCCGCCGCCCGCCCACGCGATCGCCCCCCGAGCGGCGGCTGCCGGCGGCGCCGACGATCCCCGCGGGCGGGCGTGCTGCGCCACAGCGTCGCGCGGCTGCTGCGCCACGCGCCCGCCCAGGGGCCTTCGGCGCCGTCCGCCGGTGACCCGCGCCGTCCGGGTCCGACGTGCCGTCCGGCGCTTAGAACACCCGCGCGCAGCGCCGATCGCCGGCGCCGTCGGCAGCCGCTCGAGACGGCCTTGGCGCCGTCGGCGCTACGCGGGACGGCCTTGGCGCGCCGCCACCGTGGCCGTCCTTGTTGCCGTCGTTGTTGCCGATGCGCATGAAGGGTCCCGCTCTCGGCCGCTGCCTTGCGATCCAGCGCCGCTGAGCGCGATTCCGACCGCCCGCACCACCGACTCCGACGCCACGGCCCACGAGACCCTCCGAGACCCGCGGTGCCCGACGACGCAGGATCCTGGCCGACTCAAGCTGTGGGCCATCCGTGCACGTCGTCTCGTGCTGCTCTGTCCTGTCATACCCCCGTGCAGAAGGCTGCGCACGCGGTGCTGAGACGGACCGGGCTCAGCTGCTTGACGGCCGCTACCACGCCGTCGCTGCCGCCGCCGCCATGGCGTCCATCCAGTTTACGCCGCTGTACGGCGACGCTTACCATGACGGCCCCATGTGCTATCTGGTCCAGGTCGACGAGGCGGCGATTCTGCTCGACTGCGGGTGGTCGGCCGCGTGCGATCCGCAGCAGCTGGCGCCGCTGGCGCGCATCGCGGCCCGCGTTGACGCCGTGCTGTTGAGCCATGCGACGCTGACCCACCTCGGCGCCCTGCCCTACGCCGTCCACCAGCTCGGGCTCGCGTGCCCCGTGTACGCGACCACGCCCGTTCACGATCTGGGGCGCGTCTGCCTCCGTGACCTCTACGCCAGCCGGCAGCACGACGACGGCGCGCCGCCGCCATTCACCCTCGCCCACATCGACCAGGCCCTCGGGCACGTCACACGCCTCCGGTACAGCCAGCCCTGCCCGCTCGCCGGCCGCGGCCACGGCATCACCGTCACGCCCTACCCCGCCGGCCACACCCTCGGCGGCAGCGTCTGGCGCATCGAGAAGGACGGCGAAGTCATCGTCTACGCCGTCGACTACAACCACCGCCGCGAACTCCATCTCGACGGCACGGCGCTGCTCGCCATCGCGTCCGCCCAGGGCAGCGGCGTCAGCGCCGACGCCACCACCGCCACCGCCGCCGCCGCCGCCGCCGCCGCCGCCACGGGCAGCGGCGGGCTCAAGGTCGTCGACACCGATCTCGGCGCCGCATTCCACCACCCGAGCGTCTTCATCACCGACTCGCGCGCGGTCCACCGCATGATGGTGCCCGGACCGGGCACGCCCGAGTCGCGACGCGCCACGCAGCTCCAGCGCCTGCTGCGGTACTGCGCGGCGAAGCCGTGCAACGCACTGATCCCGACCGACGCGAGCGCCCGCGTTCTCGAGCTGGCCCTCGCTCTCAACCAGGCCTATGCGGCGCTGTACGGTGGCAACGCCGCCCATCGCCGTGGCGCCCACGGCCCCGGCGGCGCCCTCGGCCACAGCGCCGCCGCCGCGCGCCGCCGCCCCACCATCGTCTTTCTCGCACATCAAAGCACGCGCACCTTCGATCTGGCCCGAACCATGCTCGAGTGGATGAGCAAGGCCATGGTGGCACAAAGCACATCGGGCGCCGATCCGTCGAAATCCGGGAACCACCACCGCGGCGGCGGCCAGGGATCTCGCGGCCAGCGCGGCGGCGCCGGCGGCATCCCTGGCGGCGTGTTTGACCTGCGCCACATCCGAAGCATCCAGACCCTCGCCGAGCTGGAGAGTATCCCGCAGCCGTACGTCGTGCTGGCAAGCCTTCCTGATCTGGAGATGGGCTTCTCCCGACAGCTCATGCTGCGCTGGGCGAGCGACCCCGCCAACCTCGTGGTCTTGACCGAGATCGCGGCGCAGGGCACGCTGTCACGCCACTTGTACTCCATCTGGCAACGCGCCTTCCCGGACCCGCAGTCGGCGGTGCCGCTCGAGGAGGACGTCGAGGCCGGTGACGGAGAGGCAGCCGTGGCGGGCCGTCCGCCGCCGCCGCCACTGCCGCCGATGGCCATGACGTGGGAAGCGCAAGACGCGCCCGCCGCCCCGTATGTCGCACCGGCGCCCCTGCCGCCTCTGCCGATCGCGTACGACGCTGCTCGCGATGATGCGGACAGCGACAGCGACGGTAACGACGACGGCAACGACGGCGGCAAACGACTGCCGCGCTGGCATATTCGCGGCGTCACTCGGGTCCCGCTGACGGGCGCTGCCCTCGAGCAAGCCCGAGCGCAGCGTCTGGAGCATGCGGAAGCCGCGCGGCAGCTGATGGCGGTCCGCATGACCCGGCGCGAGGCCGAGGATGCCGATGCCGATACCCTAGCTGCCGCGGCGGGCGGCGCCGCGGCAGGCGCCGCGGCGGGTCCGGGCCCCGGTGGCGTCGGCGCAGACGACCGCCTTGGCGGCGACACCGGCGGGGACGCGGGCGACCGTGGCAGCCGCGCCGCGCCGCGGTCCACGCGCGCGACGCGCATCGGTGGCCTCGACGACGATGCGGCCCTCGCGTTGGACACAGGGCCGTCGTATGACTTCTACGTGAAACCCGAAGCATCGCATCTGCTGCTGCTCAGCGACTCGGAGAACGGGTCGGAGGCAGAGACCCTGGTGCCGGATGCCGGCGAGAGCGGCATGGCGCGCTCCGCGGCGCCTGCGGCCGCCGATGCCGGCGACGCCGATGGCGCTGGCGGCGACAAGCCGCGGCTGCGCCTGCGTCAGCGCCAGTTCTTCAAGGAAGTGCCGCAGTTCACGCAGTTTCCGGTTGTGGAGCCGCGGCGCCGCTTGGACCACTACGGCGAAGTCATCGATCCCGCCGCGTGGGGCCGCAAGCCGCACGCTGCGTCCGGCCCGTCTGCGTCGGGCGCCGGCGGCGCGGAGCCGCGCACGGCCCGCCAGAAGGACCGCACGCTGCAGCGCCGTCGCAAACGTGCGGCCGACGGCGAGGGCCGCAACGCCGGCAGCGACGGCAGCGACGGCAGCGACGAGGACGACGTGGAGGCCTTTGAGGGCGAGCATGACGACGCCTCGGACTCGGAGGGGGACTCGTCGAACGAAGAAGACCTGCGACTGATGGGCCCGCGTGCCGCGACGGCGGCGCGGCGGCGGCGTCATGCGCGGCGGACGGGAGCTGAGGGGACGGCGTCAGCGGCGGCGGGCAAGACCGCCCTGGGCGCCGACGCCGAGACCGGCGCGGACGCCCTGGCCGACGACGCGGACGACGACGACGCGCTCTGCACCTACGAGCCGTACGACTTCCCTCTCGTGCTGCGCTGCGGCATTGTCTATATCGACGCCGAGGGTCTGACGGACGGCAGTTCCGTCATGACCATCCTATCGCATCTGCAGCCGCGGCACATCGTGCTGGTTCACGGCGACGTCAGTGCGCCGCCGTCGCCGCTGCGGGCATCGCCATCAATCGTCGGCGTCGACGGTGACAGCGGCGGCGGGGCCCTGACGCTGGTCAACAGCACGGACACGATGCGCGCGCTGTGCGCCGGGATCCCGCAGCTGGCGAAAGTGCCGGTGCTGGCGCCGGAAGCCGGCGTGCAGGTCCACGTCAACCACGCTCAGCGCCTGGTCCCTCTGCGGCTGGCTCCCGAGCTGGCGCAGCAGCTGCGATTTGCACGCTTCGGCGCGCACGAGATCACGTTCCTCTCGGCGCTGATGACCGCCCGCAGCCGCACCCCGGCGGCGGATGGGACGTCGCCGATGGATCTCGAACCCGATGAACGAGCGTCGACCGCGGCGCCGACGCCGACGCCAACGCCGCGGGATCCCGACCTCGTCCTGGCGCCGCTGGCGCCGCTCGACCCGCGCCGACGTCGCGCAGCGTTCCTGATCGGCGACCTCAAGCTGTCGCAGTTCCGCCGTCAGCTCCGCCGCGAGGGACTGCAGGCGAGCTTCCGTCCGGGCGGCGACCTATGCGTCGAGAACACGTGCGTCGTCGCGAAGGACCCGCAGTCCGGCGCGCTGCGGCTGCGCGGGCCGCTGAGCCCTGTCTACTATCACGTCCGCCGGATGATCTACGAGCAGCATGTGCTCGTCTAGTCACGTCGTCGACGATCCGCGACGGCGTGGGCCGGTCCATCGACCCGATCACGGCGGCCGGGACCTAGACCACGGGAAACGCGGGAGGGACCGTCCTGTGGCTGAGCGAGCCTCGGGCGGCGGTGGCGGGCGGGCCACGGCGGGCGGGCTCGCCCAGGATGGCGCAGTGGAGCGGAGTGGGGCCGGGCCGCGCGCCCGTCTCCGACGGGCTGGCCCACCGGCCAGCCTCTCCCTTGGACCCCATCCATCCATCCATCCCGTCGCATCCCATCCCATCCCATCCCATCCCATCCATCCATCCATCCATCCATCCATCCTTTCTATACCCGTCTTATTCATCTCATCCATGCGATACCGTGTTGATGTTCTTGCGTCAGAAGATGAGCGGAGCAACAGGGAACCAGCGAGCGTGGCGGGAGGGGACACAGTCTTATGCCTAGAAGCACACTAGGCCGCCCCCCCGACACCCCCCGTATAAATCCGTTCACCATGAGCAAGGTTTCCCCGAGCGCCGTGCGCGATGCCATCAAGCAGATGAAGGATGGCTCGGCCGCCAAGCCCCGCAACTTCCTCGAGACCGTCGAGCTCCAGATCGGTCTCAAGAACTACGACCCCCAGCGTGACAAGCGTTTCTCGGGCACCATCAAGCTGCCGTCGATCCCGCGTCCCCACCTGAAGCTCTGCATCCTTGCCGACGCCCAGGATGCTGACCGCGCGAAGGTCATTGGCCTCGAGTCCATGTCGGTCGACGACTTGAAGAAGCTGAACAAGAACAAGAAGCTCATCAAGAAGCTCGCCAAGAAGTACGATGCTTTCCTCGCGTCCGAGGCGCTGATCAAGCAGATCCCGCGTCTGCTCGGTCCCGGTCTGTCGAAGGCCGGCAAGTTCCCGACGCCCGTGTCGCACGCCGACAACCTGGAGGACAAGGTCAACGAGATCAAGGCCACCATCAAGTTCCAGCTGAAGAAGGTCCTCTGCCTCGGTGTTGCCGTCGGCCACATCAAGATGACTGAGGACGAGCTGACCACCAACCTCATGCTCGCCATCAACTTCCTCATCTCCCTGCTCAAGAAGAACTGGCAGAACGTCAAGTCGCTCTACGTGAAGACCGCCATGGGCAAGCCCGTCCGTCTCTTCTAAGCGCGCTCTCTCCTTGATCGCATCAGCCCCACCCACGCAAGGACGTCGTCTCACGGCGTCCTTGCACTGACACCAAAGTCCCCTTTCCTCGGGTGGACGCGGTGCGCGTCGGCTCTTGCCGGCCTCGCCACGCCCTCCCCCGGGGGGATTCTTGGAAGCTGGAACCCTTGCATTCTTCTAATTTTTATATGGTTTGGTGTCCACATACTTTCCCGCAGACGGCGCGCCATCACTGTGTCACGTCTTGTCGAATCAGGCGTTGGGTTGTGTTTCATTGGGTCCGTCTGGTCAGCCTATCTTGGCGTGGGTACGCATGGAAGCACGCATGTCGTCAATCAAGAGACCGGAAACCGGCGTCGCCAGGGGGGTTTCCGACGATGTGCGTCATGCGTCGGGTTCAACTGGCGGACAGGTCGGCGGCGATCATTCGTCGCGCGTGAGGTCCGTCGCCGATCCCCTGCCCATATCCAAGGGGCCGCCCGGAGCCTCACAGGCCCGTGCCCAATTGCTGAATGTCGGCGGCGTCCAGGCGGCAGCAGTTCACCCAGCTGCATGGGCAGAGAGCGGCCTAACAGCAAATTTCGTCAGCGGCCAGCTGCCGCTCGCAGTCGCGCACGGCCTGCCGCTCGGAGTCACGGGTACGATACATGGGTTCCTCGAGCCAGGCGAATTTGATGGAGGCCGTCACGGTCTGGCGTGCCGCATGGCAGCGGTGCCGCTGCCGCTCGGGGTGCCCGGCCGCTGGGATCGGCGCTGCTGAAAGCGCCTGCGGCATGCCAGACAAGGGCGAGCGCCCCGCGGTGATCGGCACCGCCCTTGACATCCTTATCGACGGCGGCATCGACACCGGCATCGACGCCCTGCTTCATGCCGGCATACCCGATGGCACGATGCATGATACGCGGCCATCGACCGGAGGGGGATACATGCGAGCATCCTGCCATGCCAAGTTGTTTCTGCGTCCGCCGTTATTGCCCCTTACGCTGAACGAAACCATATCGTCGCTGCACTTGCAAGGCAAGATGAACGCGCGATGAGAAGCCAATGAATCGGATGGCTGTCAGGCCTCTCTTGTGGCTCCTTCGTGGCTCACTGTACTCGTTTCTAGCCTCTCGCTGTACTCGCCCCCGTCCTTTCCACCCCACCCCGCCCCACTCATTCTCTATTCCACTGGTTGCCTTTCTCTACTGCTGACACGAGCGACGCACGCATTCTCTGCAGCCAACCACCCAAGCACGGCGTCTGCCACCCGATCACACAAACTGAACACTTCTAAGACGGAACTCCGCTCCGGAGGGGATCTCAGCACAATCCTGCCGAACACCTGCGATTCGCGCACTGATCACGGCAGAATCCGATCGGCCGTGAGACCCGGGTACGCCGATAGAGGCGAAGGCGTCGCCGCCGCCATGGCCGCTCGCGGCGAAGCGGCCCGCTCGCCGACACCCATGGCCCGCGCTATTCTCAAAGTCAGCTGCGTCCACCTTCAGCCGCAGAGCGGCGCCAGACCCATCAAACGCCGGATGATGCTGGTGATGCCAGCTTCAATCGCCGATATTGAAGCCGTCTACGACGAGGTGATGAGCCTCGTGACGGTCGACCCCGACGCCGATGTCGATGTCGATGCCGGGACCGACGCTAGGGCTGATGCTGATGCTGGCGTCGATGCGGCAGCCGCATGCAACGTCGAGCTGATGGGGCATCTGAGTCATGCGGCCGTGCGAGCCCATGCCCTGCTGATCGTGATGCCGATGACGCCGGTCCGGGGCCTCGTCGAGCCCCTCTTTTACATTCACTTCGATGCGGTGGCCGCCATCGCCGATGAAGTCGCCCTTGAGGCTGCCTGCCACTTCTCTATCCGCCTGCGCACGCGCACCCCAGATCTCAACTTTGCGGCAACCACCTCCACCGACTACCAGTCGTGGATGGCGGCGCTCTGGACCGCCACCAACCTGACGGCCCCAAGTCCATACCTAACCGAGGCGGATGGCGACGGGGTCAGCCTCGCAGAAGAGGAGCCTGCGGAGTCGCTTGATCTGGGCGCCAGCGAGCACGCCAGTGAGGTCGGAGCGCCGCCGCCGGCAAACGACCGCGGCCCGGTCCGGATCACTCGGCCGTGGCGCGCTGCCGCCACGACCTCGCGCGCAACTCCGCTCGTCTCGGCGATGAAGCCGCCGGGCACCTCGCACCCCCTCGCGCCGGCGGCCGAACCGGCCCCGCTCGGCCGCGTCAACACCACGAGCTCGAACTGGTCCCGGCTCCAGCGGGCGTATGGCCCAATCTCGGAGGACCCAGACTACGACCCGGAGACGGAGGAGATCGCTTATGAGCCGGTGTCGACGGAGGACGCCGAGGCCCTTCATGTGCCCGGCGCCAAGCGCGACATGGGCGGCCAGGGCCGAGGCCAGGGCCAGGTCGACGATGAAGCAGAGGCCCCAGGAAACGGTGGTCGTGGCCGCCCTTTCCGGCCGACGTTGGATGCACGTGGGAGCCGGAACGCGGTGCACTCTGGAACGCGGCGGCCTCACCGCGTCACATATCAAGACGAATATGAGTAACCCCACCCATTACCATCATTCAGGACCACGACCCCCACCATTGATGTCCCCCGCGCCATTGACGCGCATCAGACTGCTAATTGCGGCATTAAGCGAGGTACAGTTAAATAGTAATGCTTCGCGTCTCTTGGGCCAGCATAAATTACTTCAACATAGCATGCTGAGTTACACACTTACATGAAAGTATGATTCGCAAGCAAAGTGATGATCGGAAGTTATTGATGTGATTACCCCCTCCACGTCGTTGTGTAACTTGTATGGTGGCGCGTTAACGATTCTCACATCATGGAATCCCGCAATAGTTGTTTCGATGAACAAACCCAAACATCAGAGTGATAGTATTGATGACCTAGAGCGCCATCTGGTTTTTCACGCAAAACCTCAAAAGTCTCTCTCCACCAGAATATAGACGGCACCGAGCGCGGTGGGAAGCAATGGTTCCCTTGTGCCGCTGGGGAGATGTCTTACAGGAAAACTGAAGATTACTCAAATAATAACGACAGTCTGCTTGTAACCCAATTCTGTTTTGTTCTGGGCATCATGACGTGACGCTTTTCGATGTGATAAATCAGGCCGATACGCGTGATGCAGCAGCGTGCAATGTCCAGTCGTTCTCTTCGATGAGATCGTTGATCGTGGTATCTAGACATATACAGAGAGGGAACCCATCGTGATCATAGCGCTGCGCTACCATGAGCTAGTGCTTGCGCTGCCTTAGCAGGAAAGGGGATTGAATGGGGGTGCCGATGTGATCAAAAGTTACTTCTTCGTTTAGAAAAACTCTGCGCGAAAGCTCTATGATTACCTGTCCAAATCAAAGGTAAAAGCTAAAAGAAATAAGATCAGATAAGACCCCTAAAATTTCAAACATGTCGCGCGTAAAACCTGCACGACCGTCCAGATAGCTGATGATCCAGGAATGATATGATATTAACTACGAAAGAGAGGGTACGACCTGGGGAGTAAGAGGAATACTGTATAATGAGGGAAGGCCGAGTCGTGTGGGAAAGACCTCGAAAGGCAAAAGATCGGGCGCGTGAAGTTTTCATAGGGAAATATGAGAGAGATGAATGATCTGAGATACTCTTAGTGCATTAAACTGTCACTGAACTAATGCGATCACTGATGATTCACTAGGGGACTGGCGATGAATCCGTCTGGAAGCCCTAATCAGCTCGATGTTACTTAAGACAGGCTCTGTTAGATACGGGTTAAATAAGGTAAGTATGGGGGTAGAAGGAAAGGGGTCTGGAGAATGAGAGCCAAAGGGGTTTTATATGTATATACGGCCTTTCCGTGGTCTATTGCTGATGTGTTTCAGCTGCTGAATGGGTTGGATATATATACCCTCGAGCAGCGGTTGGGAACGGATGAGAGCGGCGAGGTTTAAATGACGAATCTGCGGCTGGAACGGCAGGGGAGCCAAAGAGGGTGAGGTTACATATAGAATCTGACCTGCAAATGGCCCAATCGAGATCTGTGAGGTCGGGCTATTCATGGAGATCGCCAAAATGGCCCTCGGCCGCTGAGCGGCGAAACATATATCGATGCGTCAGTGTAGTCGTTACTAAGCAGTCGCTGACACAAACAAAAATTGGTCGATTGGTGTAGTTGGTTATCACGTATCCTTAACACGGATAAGGTCGGCAGTTCGATCCTGTCATCGATCATCTTTTCGCCATGTTTTGCGACCTCATCCCTCTTTGCCATAGAGGATGCTGGGCGGACCCCATTTTGACCGCTTTGGCGTTCTTGCTCTATATCAGCGGTAGTTCCTGTCGACGTGCCGATCGCTGTGATGCCGTGGACGCCCCTTGGGCCGTTTGGCGAACGGCGTGACGCGGCACGTGGCGTCTGCCATGCTCCGTGCTCGCTCCGGTCTCCGTCTTTCTGCACCCCGACCGTCCTGCCCCGAGCCGCTTGTATGGATTCCGTTGGCGCCGTCCCTCCTCCGCCTCCACCGCTGTTTGGACCGCTCCGTCTCGCCGCCGCCGCCAAAATGGGCGCCTCGCTTCCCGACGCGCCGGAGTCCGTGTTCGAGGACGCGCTCGGGACGCTGTTCCAGGTGACGCCGTTCGCGCTGGGCGAGCCCGGCGAGCCCGTGGAGCTGGCGCTTCGGCCGGCGCCGGCGCCGGCGGTGCGGCTGCGGCTGGCGAACCCGGCGGCCGGCGCGACGGGACTGATGGCCCACTACGTGTGGCAGGCGTCGCGCGTCCTGGCGGCCTTCCTGCTGGCGCACGCGGCGGAGCACGTGGCCGGCCGCCGCGTCCTCGAGCTCGGCGCCGGCGCCGGGCTGCCGAGCATCGCGTGCCACGTGCACGCCCCGGCGCTCGGCGCGGCGCCGCGGCGCGTCGTCGTCTCGGACATGCCCGACCCGGACATCCTCGCGGCGCTGGCGCACAACATGGCCCTCAATGCGCCAGCCGCCGCCGCGGCGGCGTCGCGGCGCCTCGCCGTGACGGGGCATCGCTTCGGCGACCGGTATGACGCGCCGTCCGGGGCGGCGACGGCGCCGTCCGTGCGCGCCGAACCCGCGCCGCAGCACCCGGTGGTCGCGCCGCACACGGTGCTCCGGGCCGGCGCGTTCGACCGCGTCCTCGCGGCCGATGTGCTGTGGCTCGGCGACCTGCACAGCGCGCTGCTCGCCGACCTCGAGCACTTCCTCGCGCCAGGCGGCGCGGCGCTCCTCGTCGCCGGCTTGCATACGGGCCCGCATCTACTCGCCCGATTCTATCGCGCGGTGCAGGTGCGGCCGTGTCGCCTGTCGCTGGCGTCCGTTCTCGTCGCGGACGCGGACGCGGACGCGGCATCAGCAGCATCAGCATCAGCGTCAGCAGCATCAGCATCAGCAGCAGCGACGGACGGTCCCGTGTGGACCTGTCTCAGGGTGGCATCCTGCCAGCTGCTGCGACTGGACAGCCGCGGCGAGGTCATTGCGACCGAGACGTGCGCCGGCCCCGACGCCTTCCACGAGCTTCCCAGCGATGCCATCGACGCGAGCTCCTACCTCGTCATGATGCGTCTGGATAACGTGCGACTCTCCCGTGAGGAGGCCGCCGAGGCCGCCGCCGAAGCGACGGCTGCAACGACGGCTGAAACGACGGCTGCAACGACGGCTGAAACGAAGGCTGAAACGACGGCCCTCGCGAGCGCATCAACGCGTGGCTAAGCCGTACGCCGTGGCCGCGTGATCGACCGAGTGATCGCGGGTGGACCGGCCGCTTGATGGTTCGATAGTCTGGATGTTACGGATGAGGTCTCTCTACATGGAACGAGCTGCCGGAAACGGCGTCGGGACCGGCGGGGACGTTGGACGGGGGAAGGAAAGAGGGGCGCGGGCGACGGGGCTACTGGCGACGCTGCGCCACGTCGAGACAGTCGAGCAGCGGTAGGCCGACATGGATCGGCGCCGCGCCGTGAGGCCCGCCGCGGCTGCCGGGAGCGCGTCCGCCGCGGCGGTCCTCGTCGTCGTCGGCCTCCGGTCCGAGCACCGCGAATCCGAGAAAGAAGCGCTCGTGCGTTTCGGCGAGCGCCGCCCGCGCGCGCCCGAGGAGGTCTGCGTCGAGGGCGGCACGGGCCCGCGCGGCGCGGTAGACGGCGGCGGCATCGGGCTTCGTGACGGGCGCCGCCGCCGCCGGGGCCGGGCCCATGATGCGCAGCACGTGGCGGCGCGCGTTCGGAGCCCAGCCCGCGAGGGTGCAGTCCAGGACGAGCGGCGCGATGGCGCGGCGCGGGTCGTGGGCCCGCTGCGCCATGAACGGATAGAAGCGGTCGAGGGCATGCACGGCCAGGGCGGCGTCGGCGGCCGGGGCGGCGCGGGCGGCCGGCGGCAGGGGCCCGAGGGAGCACAGCCCGAGGCGCGTGCGGTGGGTGGGCGACGCCGCGAGCGCTGCCACGTGCCGCGGCTGGTCGCGGGTATAGCGGGCGATCCAGGCGTGCTCGAGGCGCGTCGAGACGCACGGCCCGGTGATCGTCTCGCCGGTGGGGTCGAGCCGCCGCCGCAGCCGGGTGAGGTACGCGTCGTCGCGGGCGGTGGTCAGCCCGACCACGAAGGCCTGCGCGGCCCAGCGCAGGAAGGCCACGGCGTCGGGCGCGAGCAGCACGAGCTGGCCCGGCCGCAGGACGACCACGCGCTCGGGATGCGCCGCGGCCAGCGGGTCGTCGGCACGAATCGGCTGCGCCAGCAGGAAGTCCACGTTGACGAGCAGCGGCAGGCGCTGCTCCACCAGGTACTGGTGGCAGGCATGATGGAGGGCCGCGTCGAGGTCGGCCGTGCGGCACAGATATCCCATCACGGTCGGATGGGCCTGGGGCTGGATGTGCAGCTCCCACGCGTCGTCGCTGCCCGCGAGCGTCAGCGAGAGAAACATGCTGCGGCGAAGGCCACTCATCTCGTCGAGGAACCGCGCTGACAGGTTGCCGTCGCCGTCGCCGTCGTCGCCGTCGCCGCCGTCGCTGTTGCCGCCGCCGTGGTCGCGGTCGGTCGCCGCGGCCGGCGGGACCTCCGCCAAGGCGAGCCCGATGGGGCTCAGGCGCTCACGGATGAGGGCGCAGAGCGCGGCGCCGTCGGTGCGGGACACGAGATACTGAGGCCGCAGATCGAAGCGCGGCAGCGGCCGCTTCGTCAGCGCCTGCTTCACGTGCAGCGTCGTCGCGCGGACGGGCGGTGTGTCGGCGCCCGTGGGGACATAGACGTCGAAGACCCACTGGTGGAGCGCGGCCGGCGGCGGACGCGTGGCCGGCGGCGCCAGGAGGCCGTGGCCGTCGGCACCGCCGGGGAGGGCCCGGGCCGGCCGTTTGGCCGCCGGAGGCGCCGCCGGCTCGGCTTCACGCTTGCGGCGCCCCGCTATCAGCGGCCGGACAACTAACGAGCGGCCTTCATCGTGCGACGCCACCGCCACCGCCGCTCCCGCCGCCGTCGCCGCCGCTGTCCCGGCGGGGGGCGCCGCGTCAGGGTCGGGGTCGGCGCCGGCGACGGCGGCCGTCGCCGAGGCGCGGAACGCCGGGGAGACGGCCACGGCGGCCACGTAGGCGTGCAGGGTCGAGCGGATCAGCGACGCCGCGGGCGCGTCGCCGTCGGCCGGGGCTGGGGCCGGGGCCGGAGCCGCCGACGCGCGGCGAAGGAACGCCACGAGCTGTTGTCGGCTGGCCTCCGGGATCGCCGTCCGCGGGAGCAAGGGCCCCGGGTCCACGCGCCGCGACGCGTACAAGACGTCCAGATCGACCGTGGACGGGGCGGCATCGATGGCCGCCCGCGGCGGGACGATCCTTGGCGCGGCGCCGCGCGGCAGGTCATCGGCATCGGCCGGTGCCGCGGCCGCGGCCGCCGATGCTGGCGACGACTTCGGGGGCGACGACTTGGGCATCGGCATCGGCATTGGTGGCGGCGGGGACGACGCGAGCGCCATCGACGGCGACGGCGATCGCGAAGGCGCCACGAGGATCTGCAGCGACGCCTCCGACCGCGGCGCCGCGGGGCTGGCCGGCGCGGAGGGCGACAGGGCAGGCGGCGCCGACGAGCTCCGCGAAACGGCCATGGCGCCGCGCAGCGGAGAACCGGGCGGGATCTGTGCCGCATCGCGGAACCGCACCGGCACCGGCGCGGGCATCGCCGATGGGCCGCTCGCCGCCTGAACGGCCTCCGCGTGGCTCGAGCGGGGCGGTGAAGGGGGCCGTCGGTCGGTCTTTGACAATGGCGGCGTCAGCGGCGGCGGCGGGGGCGGCAATGCCGCGGATCGCCGAGGTGGCGACGTCGCGGTGCGGACACCCTGTGTGTCCCCTGGCCATTGCGGCGACGGCGGCCGGAAGGATGCGACAGAGGTCACACCAGCGCCGGCATCCCGTGGCGTCGGCGTCGGCGTCGGCGCCGGCCGCAGCTGCGGCTGAGGCGGAGCCGGCACGGTCCCAGTCATCGGGGACCAGGACGGCCCAGGCGGGAGGGGCTGCGATGCGGGCCGACGGGCAGGATCGAGCCCGAGGGCTGCGAGAGCGGGGGCGGCCTCGGTCCTGGCGGCCGCGCGCAGGGGGATCGGCGCGGACGTCGCGATGGGCGCGGCCGACACGGGTCCCGCAAGCGGTGCCGCGGGCCACGGCGCCGCCGACGGGCGGGAGCCCACGGCCGTCGCCGGTGCGGATGGAGCCTTGCGCGCGTCCGTCGGAGCGATCGTGGCCGAGATGGCGGAAGCGCCGCGCGGCACGGAAGACCGAGTCCTCGGTTCGGATAGCCTCGGCGACGGGCGCTCCGGCTCTGAGCCGCCATCGGGCCGACGGACGGGCGCATCCGACGTCGGCGCATACACGCCGACAGCGCCGCTCGGCGCCGCCGGCCGCGGCGTGGCCGCCGCGGCCGCCATGCCCGTCCCGGCCTCCAGGGCCGCCGTCGCGCGCCCATGGTCCGAGCGCTGCGCCGGGCTGGGTGCGGCAGGATGATGGGACGGCGCGTCAAGCCGCGCCCCCGTGGCGGCCGGCTCGGTGAGGACCGGGGCGCGGGAGGAAGCGTGGCGGTCGGCGAGGCGTGACGGCGACGACGGCACCGACGGCACGGGCGGCGGGCCGACCCCGTGGCCACCCTGTCCATAGCCATGCGCCGCCGAGCGACGGGACGTCTCAGCGCTCCGTGTCGGGCCGACATCGTCGGGAGCGGGCGCCGGCATGGCATAGCCCGGGAGGCCGGGCGCCATGGCGGCGGCGGCGCCCGCAGGGAGGACGGCGGCGACGACGCCGTGGTCGTCGCGGTGGCCGGGGTGAGCCGCGCGGGCGGCGACGGCGTGCGGGGGGTAGGCCGGGCGCGTGGCAGACGCCGGGTGCGCGGGCGGCCTCGCCGCGTCCGAATAGCCATGCCCGTGGGACGGCGCCATCGGAGGTGCGGGCGCATGGCCGCCCGCTTCGGGGTCGGGGAGCGCATAGCCGCTGGCCGCATGCGGCGAGTAGACCATCGCAGGATGGTCCGGATGCATGGGGTGGCCCGCGTGGCGGCCCCCGAAGGCGTACGCGCCGCTGGCCCCGCCGCCGGCCGCAGTGACCGCGGCGGCGGCGGCGGCGGCGGCGGCGTCCGTGGCGCCGTGCGGAGGCATGGCGTCGCGGTGATAGCCATACGGCGCCGCGGCGCGCGGGTCGCCGTACCGCAGATCGTTGATAGGCGGCGCATGCGTGGGCATGCGGCCCATGTATGCGAGGTCATGGGGGTGGGGGGGCCGCCGGTCGTAGCCGTAGCCGCCGCCACCGCCGCCGCCGCTCGCGCCGGGGGCGCCCGGGCCTACCATGTAGAGGTAGCCCGGGTCTTCGACCGCATGGTACGCGTGGTACCGATGCTGCGGGCTCTGCAACACCGCATGCTGCGGCGGATACGATGCATACGACGCGTGAGGCGCATACCCATGCAGAGGATGTCCGTACAGGCCGCTGTCGAGCCACGGGTCGTGCGTCATCGGGGCCGGGTGGCCGCCGTGGTGCGTCGCGGCCATTTCGTGGGCATGGGCATGCCCATACTGGCTGGATCCGTACTGGCCGGGGTCGTACTGGCTGGAACCATACGCATGGCTCGGCGCATACCCGTGCTGCGGATGGCCGGCGGCCGCCGCGTAGGGGTCGGGCTCGACCATGCCGGGGGCGTACGGGTGGTGAGCAGCCGCCATGTAGGCGTGAGCGTGCGGCTCGACATGGCTCGTCAGTCGCGCACTCCGCACCCCGCCGCCGCCTCCGGTGCCCGCGCCTGCGTGGGAGCTGGCGGACCGCTCGGCATACTCCCGCGCCGAGCGCGGATTGGCGGCGGCGTGCCGCGGCGCGGCACGGACATCGATCCGCGCCGGTCGCGTCGAGACCGACCGCGACGCTGGCTCGGCGGTGGCGGCAGCGTCGGCATGTGGGGCGGTGCGTGCCCCCTGCGGCACGTGGGTCGGCCAGGTCGCCCCATCGGTCGGCGGCCGGTCCGGCGCGCTCGTCAGATGCGGCGTGCGGGCGTGCAACGTGGACACGGCCGGCGACGCGGCCGCGGGTGCCGAGGACGCCTCGGGCGTTATGGTCGGCGCCGTCGTCGTCGCGAGGGGCGGCAGCAGTTCGGGACGGCCGCGCTGTGACGGAGCATACGCCATGGCCGGCGCGGCGGCGGCCGCGGCGGCGGGCGGCGGCAGGAAGGCCGGCTGCGCCAGGGACGGCGCGCCGTGCGAGCGGGCGCCGCTCCGTGATGCCGGCACCGGCCATGCCAAGGCGTCCGCGGGAGGCCGCGCGTTGCTGGGACCACGCGCGGCCGTCGTCGTCGGCATGGGAGGCGTGGACGCCGGCGGCGGCGCCGGGACGATCGTGCCCGCGCGGGCGGCCATCGGCGTGCCGGCCGCCGTCGCTCCCGCCGGCAGCGGCTGCCGCGGCGATCGCGACGCGTCGCGGACGTCCCCGCGCATCGTCTCCGGCAGGCCGACCTGCGGTTCCTGCGACGTCGATCGAGGACGTTCGGCCGGCCGTGCGCGCGGCGTTCCCGGTTGGTGCGGCGGCGGGAGTGACGGCGCGGTCACCGATCCACCCCTTCCCGGTCGGCGCGAGGATCCGGTCGCGGCGTTCGCAGGTGGCGGCCGTGTCGCGGCGGCCGTCATGGCGGACGGCGCCGCGGACGGCGCGGTCGACGGGCGCCGGCGCGGGCTGCGTCCCGACTCGGCGCCGGCGCCGGCGGCCGCGTGCAGGAGAGGCGAATGGGCGCCGCCCGCGGACGGCGTCGGCAGCGGCGGCAACGGCGGGAGACGGGAAGCGCTCGAGGTATCGGCGACGGCCGCAGAGCGAGCAGCGTCGTCGGCAGGCGCAGTCAGACGGCGATCCGGCGGCATGCGCGACGCCGGGACCGATGGCGGTCTCCGTGCCGACGGCGCGGCGGCGCGTCGCCCGGCCGCGGCGGCTGCCGGTGGCCGCCGCGGCAGAACGGAAGAACGATCCCGTCCTGCCGGCCGCCGGATCGGGTAAAGCCCCGCATGAGCGGCGCCGAGCCGAGCCGAGCCGAGTCGAGTCGAGTCGAGTCGAGTCGCACGGCCGTCCCACCTGGAGGAGCATACCTCCGCCACGCCGCTTGGGCTTGCGGGCGTCCACGGCGTCCACGGCGTCCACGGCGCGCCCCCTGTCCCGACCCGAAGGCGGCCGTACACCGCGCGCCCCTTCAGGGACCGCAAGCCGTGACACGCGTGGCGCAGCACGCCCGCATCGCCGGATCTCGCAGCGCCGGTCGCGGCGACGCCGGGTCCTGCGAGCGCCGCCGACGGCGGAGACCCGCGGCGCGCCGCATTCTCTCGTGCTTCAATGCGATGGCGATCGGCCGCGGCCGCAGTAGGGATTAGCGATACATCAAGCTGCCGTCGGCGCTGGAGCCGGGGCGGCCATCGGCGGCGCCAGGCGCCGTGGGCGGCGCGGCGGGTGGCAGCGGCCCGTGGGCGGGATGCGACGATGGCAACGACGACGACGGCGGCGGCGGCGGCGGCAGCCGCATCGCCCCGAGGCGGCCCGCCATCCCCCACTCCATGGGCCCGCCCATGCCCATCTCGAGGTTCATGTGCAGGGGGAGGTAGCGGCCGCTGCCGCCGTGACTGCCGCCGTGGTCGCCGCCGCCAGCACCGCTCGGGCCGCGGCTGGGGGCGGAAGAACCGTCCGAGCCGTAGCGGCCGTCGGCGGCGAAGGAGGGCGACGGCATGGACCCGGACGGCACGCCCGCGCTGGGCCCATACACGGGCGCGCCGTAAGGGGCGGACGCGGGGCTCGTCGACATGGCCAGCAGACTCATGCCGTACGCAGCGGCGGCGGCGGCCGCGGCGGCCGCGGACGACGACGATGGCGGCGGCGGATGGCTCGCCGGCGGGCTCATCAGAGCCACGTCGCCCGGGGGCGGCGGGTGGGGCGAGGCGTGATGGTAAGGGGGGCGCCCGGGCCCCAAGAGAACGGACGACCCGAGGTGCGCGGCGTTGCCCACGGCGGCGGCGGCGGCGGCCGGGGGCAGCAGGGCGGGCCGCGGCGGCCCGGAGAGCGACGCGGGCGTGCGGCCCGGGTCGCCGCCAGCCCCGCCGTCGGTGCCGTCGTCGTCGCCACCGCCGTCGCCGTCGCCGTCGCCGTCGCCGCCGTCGTCGCCGTCGCCGTCGTGGGGCGTTGCAGGCCCGGTGCCCGCGAGCCCGTGGCGAGCGCCCGCACACGTCATCTTGCGGCCCTCGCGGAGGCTGCGCTCGTGCCGGCGGAGCGCGTCGCGCCGCGCAAAGCCCTTGCCGCACGTGGCGCAGGCGTACGGCCGCTCCTGCGTATGGATGAAGAAGTGGCGCTTCAGGTCGTGCGACCGCGAGAACGTCGCCGGGCACACGTCGCAGCGGTACGTGCGCTCGCCCGACTCGTCGTCGCCGTACCCGTCGGCCCCGCCCGACAGCAGCTCGCCGCTGCTGCTCAGCGGCGGCGTGGTACTCGCCGCGCTGAGGCGGCCCGACGCGCTGGACGGCGGCATCGCGCCGCCCACGGCCGCCGGCGCCGGCGCCGGCGCCAACACGGACAGGGCCCCCGGGACCGGCGGCGGGCGCGGCGCCGTCCGCCGCCGTGCGCCGGCCTGCTTGGACTTCTTGCGCGCGGCGGCGGCGGCGCCGTCCGCCGTGCCGCCGCGCCCCTCGACGCCGCTGTCCGCGTCCGACGACGCGCTCATGCCGTCGGCGCCCGGCTCGTCGACATCGACCTCGCCGCCGCCGCCGCCGGCGGCGGCCAGCAGCGAGAAAGGGGCCGGCGGCGCGGCGAAGGGCCGGCGTTTGCGCTTCGGCGAGAGGTGCGGCGAGAGGGTCGGCGAGACGGCGGTCGTCAGTGTGGCGGCATAGGCGGCGGGCGGCGGCGGCGGGCGCACGGCGGGGTGGCCCGTCAGCACGGTGCCGGCCGGCACGGTGACGACGGTGTTGTACCGCGGCCGGCCGCGGTTGGGCGCGCGGCCGCCCGAGACGGGCCGTGGCAGCGGGAGACGGCTCGCGGCGGCGGCGGCGACCGCCGGAGCCAGAGCGGCGTCGGCCACAGACGCGCCACCATCGGCAGGAAGCCGTCCGTCCCGCGGATGCATCAGGCCGAGGCCCAGGCCGTCGATGGAGGCGTCGTGATTGGCGGCGCTCGCGGCCGACAGGGACAGAGCGCCCAGGGGCGCCGCGGGCGCCGGGAGCATCGGCATCGGGGGCATGCCGGCGGACGTGAGCGAGGAATGGCTGGCCCAGGGCGACGCGTGCGTCTGCGGCGTGAGCGACGCGGCGTGCGCCATCGGCGTGCCATGGAGACTGTACGACGCATGCATGAGCGGCGTCGCGAAGCGCAGCGCGTCCGGCCGCCCGCTCGCGGACGACGCCAGCGATGCCATGGACGCTGCTGAGACCAGGGAGGCCGCGGGCGGCGCGTACGCGTTGGCCAGCCCGTGGGCCTGCGCCGCCGCAAGCGCCACGGGGTCGAGGTCCATCATCAGCATGTCGGCGCCGTAGACGGGCGGATGCGACGGCGGCGCTGGCAGCGCCCCGCTGGCTGAGAGCATGGGGGTCGCGGGGTGCGAGTAGGCGAACGGCGCTGCCGGCGTCGGCAGGACCATGGCGGCGGCCGCGCCGTGCGGGCCAGCCGTCGAGCCAGCCGTGGGCAGGGACATCGGCGACGTGCCCGGCAGCGCGGTCGTCGCGACGGTCGGCGTCAGGAGCGCCAAGGACGGATACGCCGCGCTCGAGGCGGCGGTGCTTAAGGGCGCCGTCAGCGGCATGGGAGACGCGGCTGGAATCATGCGCTCCATACTGTCCAGGAAGGTACCCACGATATAGTCATAGGCCGGGTCCAAGTTCGTCCGGAACGCAGGACTCGGGCCCGAGAGCGACGGCAGCCCGCCTGCGGCGGCGGCGGCGGCGCTGTCGAGTGAAAAGTCGGAGCCGGGCAGCAGCGTGCTGGCCGGCATCCCCGTCGGCGCTGCGCTGGACGACAGCGGCATTGGCGTGGGCATCGGCGTCGTCAAGGGTACGCCGCCGCTGCCAGGCCGCGTGCCCGAGGGGTCCGCTGCGTGGTGGGAGGCGGCGATCGCCGCGGCTGACGCCATGGCGGCCATGGCCGACTCGCCGGCGCCTTGCTGTGAGAGGATCAGCGCGGTCGGGTGGTGCGCGTGCGCCGGCGGCGTCTGCAGCGGCGTGTGCGCGGGCGTCTGCAAGGGCGTGGCCAGCGACGTGTGCGAGAGCACGGGCGTCATGGCGGCGGAGAGCGCCGCGAAATCGGCCGCGGACATGCCGGCGCCGGCGCTGGGGACGTCGACCCGCGCGTAGGCGGGAGGCAACGTCGGAGCGGCGTCGAGCGGGCCCAGGCCCGGGAGCGCGAGCGGGGGGAGCTCCGTGATCCCAGAGACACGCGGCGTCGCGAACAGGGACGCCGACGGCGGCGACGCCGTCTTGACCATGGCTAGCGTCGGGTCGTCGGGTGGCGGCGGTGGCGGCGGCCCGGTGTCCGCGGCGGGCGCGACAGCGACGGCGGCGGCGGTCGGCCAGGCGGCAGCGGCCGTCTCGGACGCGGGGGGGAGCGCGAGCGCCGCCAGCGACGCGGCGTGTGTCTTCTGCATGGGCATAAAGAATGTCTCGAGCACGGTCGAGCGCGACTCGCCCGGTTCGTCTTGTTCGACCACGCGGGGCAGCGGGGCCTGACCGCGGGTCGTGGTGGCGTCGGCGCGAAGCGCGGGGCCGCTCACGCGGCCGCCCGGGGTGCTCGCCGTGGTCGTCGTGGCCGCCGCGGCCGGCGACGCCGTCGCCGAATCCATGCTGCCTGGGATTCCTTCCGCGGCAAGCGCCGACGGCGTGGAGGGCCAGCCGTCGCGCTCGTCGCCGTGGAAGCCGCCGCCGCCGCCGCCAGAGCTGTGGCCGTGGCCGTGGGCAGCGTGACCGCCGCGCTGCGGATGAGAGGGGCCAGACTTAGCGAGCGGTGCGTCGTCGAAGTGGTAGCCAATGGATCCCTTCAGATTGGAGACGAGCGCTTCCATCGACCGCTCGAACAGGGTCGAGGACGGCGACACGAGCGCGCTGAGCGGCGTCGAAGCCGAGTTGATCCCCGGCGCGCGACGCGCTGCCGGCAGCACGGCGAGGCCACTGAGATTCGGCGGCAGGGGGCGTCGCGGCGCCGTGGTGGTGGGCGCCGTTGGGGAGGCGCGCGCGGCGGCGGCGGTCGTCTGGCATGCGCCCAGATCGTGGGCGGACGCCTTGGCGGACCAGCGGCCACCGGCGCCGGCGCCGTCGCTGGCCCGGTAGCCGCCGCCGCCGCTCCCGTCGCGGCCCATGCCGCCGTCCGCCCCCGCGCTGCCGCCGGCGGCCGCGGAGAGGGGCATGCCCATGGACAGGGCGAGGGCATCGATCCGCGGCGAGGCCGCCATGGCCGTGGGCTGCGTGGGAGGACGCACACACGCACACGGACGCACGTCCAGGCGCTCACAGCGACAGCCGTGACGATGCGCGGCACACGACGGCGGCAGCACGCGCGATCGCGGCGACGACGGCCGCGGGCGCGGCGGTGGTGGTCGTGCGCGGAGGGGTCGGAGCCGGCGGGAGGGGCGACGGCGACGGCGGAGGGCCGGCGGATCAAGGGGACTGCGGGAGGCCACGTGGCGGGCGATACACGCGCGCAGCGCCGGACCAGACGTCGAGCCAACGCAGCGCGAGCGGAGAAGGCGCGCAGAGCGGCGGCGGCGGCGGCGCCCGTGGACGGCGCCCGTGGCGGGATCGGTGTGGGTATGGCGCGGACGGCGGCCCGGATATACTGCTGATGAGGTCGGTGGCGTCGGCGGTGGCGTCGGCGGCGTCGGCGGCATTGGCGGCGGCGGCAGCAGCAGCAGCGGCGGTATCGACGGCGGCGGCTCGAGCGCCCACGCGCGTCCGACCAACCAGCGCGAGGGACGCGATGCCCGTGCCGATGCCGATGCCGATGCTGATGCCGATGCCGATGGTAGCGACGCGAAGGCCCCCCGTGGTGGCGTCCGCGGCGATGTGTGGCGCTGCCGGCGGCGGCGGCGGCGGCGGCGTGATCACAGGCGTGCCGGGCGAGCTGGTGAAGCGAAGAGAGCCAAAAGCGTGGCGCGGGGACGGGCGCACCACGGCGACGGCGGCGACGGCGGCGGCGGCGGCGGCGGCGGCGGCGGCGGCGGCGGCGGCGTGCTCGCGACCCGCGGCCGGCCGCAACGGCCACACGCGCCATCCTTGCCGCGAGCGGCAGCCACGTGCCTCTCCTTCCCCGTGCTTCGCCCTTCGCCGGCTGATCGTCCAGCGGTGGGATCCGTCAGCGTTCGTCATCAGAAGAGGTATGAAGTTCGTCTACAAATGGCATAGGAGAGGTCCCCATCGCATAAGCCGGGCGATGGCGACCACGCGGTCATGCCTCGCCGTCACCATGGCTCGTCGGGTGCTCGCGCACCGATGCTCAAGCCCATCAAAGCCATGATTACGCAGGACCATGCCGGCATGGTCCACCCATGAAGAATGGAGGGATGGATGGTTGGAGGGGTCTAGTAGAGACCGGCCTTCTTCATGATGCGCAGGAACTCGTCGGGACCGACTTCACCGTCGCCGTCGCGGTCGGCCTGCTCGATCATCTCCATCAGGGCCTCGTCGGTCATGCCGTCCTCGCCGAGCTCGCCGGCAACGCGCTTGAGGTCGGCGAACGTCAGCTTGCCGGACCCGTCGGTATCGAACAGCCGGAACGCTTTGAGCAGCTCGTGCTTCGGGTCCCGCTGCGCAATATGCAGGCCCACGACGCGCAAGAAGTCTTTGAACTCGATCGGCCGCGGCCCTGACGCGTGGCCCCCGGACGCTGTGCCGGCGCCCGCGGCCAGCGCGGCGCCCGTGCCCGACGGCCCGGCGACCGAGTGGCCGCGGCCGGTTCGCAGGCCGCCGCCACCCAGGCCGCCGCCGAGGCCCATGCCGCCGCCGCCGCCGAGGCCGCCGCCGCCGCCGCC
>ML014188.1:0-84884 GCA_003615045.1 Caulochytrium protostelioides | reverse complement strand
CCGCCCGCCGCCCGCCGCCCGCCGCCCGCCGCCCGCCGCCGCCGCGGTCGCCGCCCCCGGCCCCACCACGCATGCGACCGCGGCATCACGATGCCCGGCGGTGGCCCGCACCCGCGTGAAACGTGGTCAAGCGAGCGGCTGCGGAGACGCTCAACGCCCGTCGCGCCGCTTCAGACGGGCATCCACGACGCTCTCACGCCTCCGCCCGGCCTTCGCCGGTTCTTAGGGACCCACGCGTCACTCGCCCACGTCGTCGTCGTCGTCGTCGTCGTCGTCGCCGTCGTCGATTCGGTCACCCCGTGCGTCCACCCCCTCCCTTCACGCTGCTTGTTCACGCTCGGGAGAGCCTACGAGCGCGCTGGCCAGGCGTGCCACCTTCCTATCCCGTTTCTCCTCCTGCGATACAGGCCGTTTCCACGTGCTGTTGGTGACGCTTCCCCGTCTCCGCTTTCATTTGAACGAGTACTGCTCGCGCCATGTTCTCTCGCTCGCTCTTCCAGCGCGTGAGCGGCCTTGCCGCGCCGTCGTCGGCGGCGTCCGCCGTCTCGATGCGCGCTGCGTCGACGGTCCCGACTCGCCCGGTGCCGCGCCCATCACCGCTGGCGGGCACCCGCAGCGGCGTCAACACGACGCAGACGCGCCATGCGACCCGCAAGACGTTTACGCGTATCGTCGGCCCCGAGGCGTACACGCTGACGTCGCGGTGGTATGTGCCGCCGAAGGTCAAGGACGTCGTGACCGCGATTGAGGTGCCGCTGAACGAGGACGAAGTGAGCAACATGAAGAACTTCACGATCAACTTCGGCCCGCAGCACCCGGCTGCGCACGGCGTGCTGCGCCTCATCCTGGAGCTCCGCGGCGAGACCATTGTCCGTGGCGACCCCCACATCGGCCTGCTGCACCGCTCGACCGAGAAGCTCTGCGAGTACAAGACGTACCTGCAGGCGCTGCCGTACATGGACCGTCTCGACTACGTGTCCATGATGATCAACGAGCAGGGCATGTCGCTGGCCGTGGAGAAGCTGCTGAACATCGATATCCCGCAGCGCGCCAAGTACATCCGGACGCTGTTTGGCGAGATCACGCGCATCCTCAACCACATCATGGCCACGACAACGCATGCGATGGACGTCGGCGCGTTGACGCCGTTCCTCTGGCTCTTCGAAGAGCGCGAGAAGCTCATGGAGTTCTATGAGCGCGTCTCGGGCGCGCGCATGCACGCGAACTACGTCCGCCCCGGTGGCGTCGCCGCCGATCTCCCGATCGGCATCCTCGAGGACATCCACAAGTGGGCCGTCCAGTTCAACGACCGTATTAACGAGCTCGAGGAGGCGCTGTCCAACAACCGCGTCTGGAAGAACCGCGTCATCGAGGTCGGCACCGTGACGGCCGAGCAGGCCCAGGCCTATTCGTTCTCGGGCCCGATGCTACGCTCGACGGGCATCCCCTTCGACCTGCGCAAGGATGAGCCGTACGATGCGTACGACCAGGTGCAGTTCGAGATCCCGGTCGGCACCACCGGCGACTGCTACGACCGCTTCCTCATCCGCGTGGAGGAGATGCGGCAGTCGCTCAACATCATCGACCAGTGCATTAAGCAGATGCCCGAAGGCCCCGTCCGCGTCGAGAACTACAAGGTCATGGCGCCGCCCCGCGGGGAGATGAAGGAGAGCATGGAAGCCCTCATCCACCACTTCAAGCTCTTCTCCGAGGGATACTCGGTGCCCCCTGGCGAGACCTACACCGCCGTCGAGGCCCCCAAGGGAGAGTTCGGCATCTACCTCGTCTCGGACGGCACCGCAAAGCCCTACCGCCTCAAAGTGCGTGCGCCTGGGTTCCCCCACCTCGCCGCCTTCGACATGATGGCCAAGAACCACTTCCTTGCCGACGCCGTCACCATCATCGGCACCATGGACATTGTCTTTGGCGAGATTGACCGTTAATTCTTTTTGTGCCATGATGGGCTTTTTTTCGGTAATTCTGGAGGAAAGAGACGTCTGGCGGGACGCTGTGTGATCCTTGCCGTGCATCGATATTGCCGTCGTCACCCCGTCTCTTTTTTAAGCGCATCTCCGCTCATTCCCCGCTTCTTCACCCCGTCTCTTATGTGCTATACATTCATCATTTTCACCGCTGCTGGTGGTCTGCTTGAGAACGAGACGTGCCACCTGAAGCTGAATTGGCTGTGGCGTCCGCATCGGCTTTAGCATCGGCATCGGCGGCGGTATCGGCATTCGCATCGACTTCGACATCGCTCGCCTCGTCGAGGCGGACCTGGATCGCTAGCGAGCCCAGGGCGCCCGCATAGCGAGTGCGCAGCGCGTGCTCGAGGTCGCGGGCAATCGCGTCCATCTGCACCAGAGAGGGCGTTGACGCAGGCGAGGGCGTGCGCACCCCCAAGACCAAGTCACCTACTCGCCCGTCCATATGGATCACATCAGCAAGCAAAAAAAAGCGTGAGTCTCGTGAATCGGGGTTGAGTGCATGCATACTGACGGGCTAGCCGTTAGCACCGTTAGCAGCGGTCGCCGAGCATGGGTCCACTAGTGAAGGCGCCCATGGTGACTCCGGGTGAATCCCCCATCAGTCGCCGCTCTTACCGTGATAGGAGGGCCCGACTTTGCGGGCGCGAACCCGGCGGATGCGGATGAGCGGCCGGAACGCCGCGTACTCGGGGCGCGCGAGACTGGCCTCGAGCTGGCCCCGGCACGCGCCGCGCAGCTTCGCTTCCCACTGCAGGGGCGTGCGGTCGATGAGCTCCGCGGCGGCGGGGGCGAGGGACCGCCACCCAGCGCGGACGATCATGGTGCTGACGGCGAGGCCGCCGATGGGGTCGGCCCAGACGAAGCCGGCGGCGGCGCCGCCGACGCCGAGGAGGGCGACGAGGCTGCTGGCGGCGTCGGCGCGGTGGTGCCACGCGTTGGCGACGAGGGTCGAGGACTGCGTGGCGTGCCGCTTCGCGACGCGCATCGTCAGACGGAACATCAGTTCCTTGGACGCCAGCGAGAGCAGCATGATGTACACGGCGATGGGTGAGAGCACGCGGGTGCCGCCCTCGTCCAGGATTTGCTGCGCCGTCTTGTGGCCGTGCGAGTGGTCGAACAGGCTGAATCCATGGCTGTGCTCGTGCGCAGGCGTCGGTGGCGGCGTTGAGGCCGGCGTATGCGCGAGTACGTGGTCATGGTTTAGCACGACGGTGCTGGCGCTGCTGCCCGTGGGCGTGGCCGTGGTGGGCGTGGTCGCCGCGAGGTCTGACGCCGAAGCTGGTGTGAAGACCGGGGGCGCGTCATGGGTATGGGTCATCGTGGTCCGCCACAGTCCTCCCAGATCCATGTCCCAGATGGCGGCGAGGGCCTCGAGGGAGGTCCAGCCGACGCTGAGCCCTGCGGAAACCAGGAGCCCTGAGACGACGATCGTCCCGATCGGCTCCAGGCGGCCGAGGCCCCAATGGAAGGTGGCGGACGGCGGCCGCCGCGAGAGGCGGTATGCGGCGAGTGTCACGATGTCGGACGCGAGATCCGACGCCGAGTGCAGCGCCTCGCCTAGTAACGACGGGGAGTGGAACATAGTGCCACCGACGCCCTTGACTGCTGTTAGGCCCATGTTCACAGCCATCCCCAGGACCGTGATCTGCGTGCCTTCCTTGAGCGACAGCATGGCGTCGGCGCCATGGTCGTGACCATGGGCGTGGCCGCCATGCGGGCGCCGCGGCTGCACCGTGACGGCGGCGGCGTCGGTCCTATGCGGGAGCGGCGGCGTCGGCCACCGTAGGCCTGATCCGTGGGCGGTCGGGGTTCGGCGGAACACGGGCGGGCTGCAGGGCAGCCCGGGCACCGCGGCTCGTCGCCACATCGAGACAACAGACCTCGTGGCTTCCGTGGCGGCAGCAGTAGCAGCAGCAGCAGCGGTCGAGTATGACTCGGACGACGCAAAGGTAGAAATGGCGGATCCGTCAAGAAAGCGGCAGGCTGATCGGCGCGCGGCTGCCGTGATCGAATGTATCGCTGCTATAGACAGGACAGCCCATGCGGCGGGTCCACCCATGCTCACCACCCATGCCGCTGTCGCTGTGGTTAACCGATCGGCAACAGATGGCGACGGGATGCCTCGCTGTCGACGCGGCATGCTGTTGGCACAAGCATGCTCAAACGTAGAAAAAAGGCGTTTGCCGCGGATCCCCCCTCGGCCTAGCGGGACCTCCCCCCCTTACAGAAGCTTCCCCACCCAACGAAGGGGTCCTCGGCCTCGAGCAGGCGCCGTGGCAAGACAACGCCTTCCACCAGAGCTTCCGTGGAGAAATCACGTCATACCGGCCACGGAACGTGAATTCAAGGGAACTCAAGTAAGTAAAAGACAAAACTATACATTAAGGGTTATCTATACATGCGGGATACCGCAGAGGTTACGAGCTGAGGGCGGCCTGCAAGGCCGTGGCGGCGGCCGTCCCCGCTGGCGTGGCCTGCAACGCCGTATGGTGCTTCAAGGCGGTATACACAGGTCGCGCAAGACTCTGCTGCGCCACGTACATGTCCATGCGGATGTCCTGGATCAGCTCGTCCAGACCTTCGTAGTCGCGCTCGTCCCGGATGTACCCGCAGACGGCGACGCGCAGGATCTCGCCGTAAAAGTCGTCATCGAACTGGTGAATAATGTGTACCTCAGCACTGCGCTTCTGGTTCTTGTAGTACGGGTTCCACCCATAGCTCATGACCATCGGCCAGACCTCCGTCGTCTTGGCGGCATCGGCGGCGGCAGCATCGGCGCCCGACGCCGGTGGCGGCACCGACACCGAGGCCCAACCATAGTAGATGCCGGTCTGCAGATCCGCGGCCATGGCCTGCGCGACGTCTTCAGGCAGGTTGGCCGTCGGGATGCCGAGGTCCTTGGACCCGCGGCCAAAGCCGGCGCTGACGGCGCCCTGCAGGTAGACAGGGAACGGCGCGACGGGCGTGTCGGGCCCGGCGGTCGGCGGCCGCGCCGCGATGCGCGGATACTGGACGCGGATCTCGTCCGGGAAGCGTGATGAGGGCGCGAGCTCCGAGGCGGCGGCCGCGGCGGCGGCCGCGGCGGCAGCGTCCGATGCCCGGCGCGGCTGCGCCGTCGTGGGTGCGGCAGTGTCCGCAGGCATCGTCGATCGGTCTCGGAGACGGCGAGGCGGTCTGCTTCGAAAGTAGCGATGCGCAACGGACGCGATGGGTGGGATAGGATCCGCGCGAACAGGAGTGACACGTGGACACGACGGAGGCGTGGAATCCGTCCTACCGGCGCCGATACGGGGATATGGAAGCAGAGCGATGTCACGTGAGCGATCGACAGTATCCGGTATGCCGGACGGTATGCTGTTTTGCTGGCCGCCGTCGAGCGCATTCACGGCATTCGACGCGCGCGCCGGGTTTTAAGAGCTAGTCGACAGCGTCTCGACCGCCCGAGTCATCTGCCTGATGTCTGACAAATAGGTGATAGGCCAGCGCCAGCGCCCGCCCGCCTCGTTGTCTTGGTCACCGTCCCCACGCCCTGTGCCACATCAGACCCGCGGCGATGGGGGGCGCATGCGCGGGTTCTGATGGAAGGATGGGTGCTGAATTTCAAAGCAAGGCCCTCCCCGATGGTGATGGACGAGCGCCGTGCTTGGCTTGACCCAGCGGAAGGCACCGTCCGCGTGAAAGTCGATCGGGCATCAGTGGGCCGTCAGTATCCATCGAATCCACGGTTCGTTTGTTGTGGTTGCTGCGACACTCTTCCTTTCCTTTTTTTCCGCCGACGGCGGGCATACTCCGACGCGATCGCGATGCTGGCCAACACGCGGGCGCAGCGCCCGGACCATGAAACCCTCGCGATGCTCGAGGACCGCCTCGAGTACCTTGAGGTTGCGACGTCCGCGGATCTCGTGGCCGCGACGCGCGCGTTCGAAGGGCCTTTACCCGGCTCGATCCTGCAGTCCCTCCATGATGTCCAGAGCGATCTCGGCGGCGTCCTCCACGCGAGTCCGGACATCGCTGAATTCTTGCAGCTCTGTAAGTGAGATTTTGGTGTCATCGCGCCGCATCGCATGTGCTGGTCAAAGAGGAACCGCCGCGATCTGGCCTTCTTTGTTTCTGATGATGGGCATCATCCGCGTGAGCAGGAGGCCGCGATCAGCTGTGAGCATGTAATCATGCAATCATGCGATGGACTCATGTGTTTTGCGACTCCCTCATGGCGTATAGATACCACGTGCCAAGACGCGCTCGCGCCGGAGACCGCGGCACCCGGAACTCCCGACGAAGGGCTAGACCGCGCCGTCAAGCGCGAGATCCTGCTGGCGGCCGAAGGCTCAGAGGGGCTCAACCAGCTCGTCGAGGCGTTGCGCCAGATCGGCCTGCTCCGCCGCCACGTGGATATTCCAGCACTGCAGCACCTGGACACCTACATCGGGCAGCTCGCGCAGCGCCGGGTCGAGATCGTAAGATTAACCCATCAGCGCCGGCAACGGCAGGCGCAAGCTGATGCGCTGTTGCTGCAGCACCAGCAGTATGTAAGTAGCCCACGCTTCGCTTTCTCTGCCGATCGTGGAGGCATTGTAATCGGCATGGTCTAAGGTGCGAAGGGTCACGGACGCCATGAAGGACTCATTCTAATCTGTATCTGATCGGCACGGCTATGGGGTGGAGTGCATCAATGCGGTGCGATGCGATGCTTTGCTGTGCGATGCTGTCTCATATATGACGAATCACTCGCTTCCATGATCGTTCTTGCATCGTCTCGCACAGTCGCATCTGCTTTCTGAGTGGTTCCTCGCCTTCCACGACGCCGTCAGCGAGCTGGAGGCGGCGGTGGCGCGCAAGAACCCGGTGGGTCCTACATGAACCGGGTGTGCTTTCTCGCACGCTGGGCCCCTCGGGCTGCGTCACTTGGCACCACGTGGACACGCTGACCCTAGACTTGGGGACAGTGATGCGACCGATTCCAGGGCGACATGCCTGGTGCTGATCGGGTGGTCATGGCGCTCATTGTGCAGCAAGGTATGGATCTAGAGCGGTTCTCTCTATCGGCTCTTGCAGCCGATCTCACGAAACAGAAAACCTCATAGGAGGAGCTCCTGGGAGTCGACAGGTCGGCTACTCGCGGATCGGAGTGACCCGCGACCATCTCAACCCGCCGCCGCCGCGCAGGGCCGTGATAGGGAAACCAAGGGTCGATTTCTTGCAGATACAATGTACAAAGAGAAAGAGGTGGGTGCAGCGGGCATCCATCCACCCCAGGCCAACGCCAAAGCGCATGGCCGAAGAATAAAAAAAAAACATCGACAGAGAGAAACGGGAAGGACGCGAAAGCGGTCATGGCATGGACCGCGCTCCGGAGACAACAGTCAACAGGAACTGAAGCGCGGAGAAAGAAGAACGGTGGAAAAGATCGTGAAGAGCAAGCGCGGGTCGGGCCAGCCCGTCGGCGCGCCCGTCGGCGTGAAGGCACGCGTCGCGCGCGTTCAGACATTCCGGGCACGGCGCGATCAGTCGGTCTCCATGGCCTCGCCCGTGCTCTCCGTCTCCGTCTTGGGCACGGGCGACGCCGATGTCGCCGCGATCGGTGCGGCTGCCGTGTCAGGCGCGGCCGCTGAAGCAGGCGTCGTCGATACGGCCGGCGCGTCCGAGGCAGGCGTCGGCACAGGAGCCGATGCCGGAGCGGCGGCGGCAGTGGTGATGGCTACGGCGGGTAAGGGGACCGACGGTTCTTGCTTCACGACCGTGGGCGGCGCCGCCGCCGGCTCAGGGGCATCACGGGACACGCTCGGCGCATCCGAGCCTGAGGCCGCCGTCGCGGGCGCTGGCGCGGGCGCGGCCGTCGTGGCGGCCGGTGCCGGTGCCGGCACGGGCGCCGCATTGCCGGTCGACGGGGCAGACACAGGGCGCGTCGCGACGGCCGACGGTGTCGCGGCGGCGTCGGTGGCGGGGGCCGTCGGCGCAGCCGCAGCGACAACCGCAGCGACAGCCGTGGGCGACGCGATCTCTTGCTTGGCCTCCGCCGGCGGCGCCGTAGCCGTGGCCGCAGCCGCGGCGGGAGGCTCGGGTGCCGCGACGGCGACCGCTGCTGGCGGCACGGTGGTCGGAACGGCGGGCGTCGCGGTCACGACCGCCGGCGCCGTGACGGTCGCCGCCGACGCGAGCGGCGCTGCTGCGGGAGGCTCGTCGCGCGGCGCCGGAGTCGTGTTGCCCGACTTGGTCCAGCCGAGGAGGTTGGGCACGCGCCAGGTGCGGACGGGGGCGGCGCCGTCGGCGCGGGGCCGGGCGACGGCGGCATGGACGTTGGCGGCGCGGCCGGGCCCCCACTCCTCGCCCGAGAACCACTGCTCGAACGCGGCTTCCTTGGCGGCGGTCCAGTCGCCGCCGTCCTTGCGGCGCTCGCGGCGCTTGGTATCCATGTGAGCACGCCAGCGTTGCTGCTTGGCCTGGCGTGTGGCTGCGCTGTACGGCAGCGGATCCTCGCGGCGGCGCTCGAAGTAGTCTTCGGTATGGTCCACAAAGAAGATCTTGTACGTGTTGACGCAGATCTTGAGCTCCAGCCCTGAGTGGGTGATGATATCGCGCTGCGCCTCGTCATCGGCGCCCGCGTTGGCCGGCAGGTTGCGGCGCAGGAAGGGACGCCTGACTTTGGCGTTGAAGGTGCCGACGGACTCACCGCCGGTCGGGGAGGCATAGGTCGGGCCGAGCTGGACGTAGTGGTCGACATAGTGTGACCATCGCTCCTCTGACGAGATGGCCATATCCGGCTGCAGCGTTTCGCTGAGTTTGCTGGTCTGGAGATACTTGAAGGTGAGGACCTTTTCGCCGACAAAGTATTCGAGACGGAAGTACGAGTCCTCGGTGATCTGCTCCTCGGCCGCGAGCCGCAGCATGATCTCCTGACGTGAAGAGCGGCTGGGTCGCATGCGGTCGCGGTGATACAAGTCGATCAGCTCCTGGCTACGCAGGTCGTGCGTAATGCTCAAGACCTGCTTCACCAGGTTGGCCAGCAGGCGGTCGACCGTGAACATCAAGTAAGCCGATGTCTTGAACAGCTGGCGCGTGCGGTCTTCGAATTCCGTGCTGTCCATCTGGTTCGTAATGAACTGGCCGATCAGCCCCAGCAGCGCGCGATAACGGTTGGTCTTGGGGTTGACATGTGCCGCTGAAAGAATCGAGCCCCCCTGCGCGTCGCCATCCATGTTCCTGGAGGTGCGGCCATTGGTTAGGTTGTGCTCGTCCCACCACGACGTCGCCGGCGGTACAAGGCCAAGGCTGACGGCGATCGGATTCGGCGGCTCGTCCTCGGGCTGCGGGGTCGACGCAATCTGCGCAGAGAGCTCCTTGATTTTGTACAGCCGCGCATACAGCATCTGGAGCAGCCGGAAGAAGACATAGAGCGACGTGTTCGCATAGAACACCAGCGAGCCGCGCTGCACAGGCGTCTTGCCTACCGACGGCGTCCCGTTCGATGCGGTCGCAGTGACATTTGAACCGCCACGGGCCGAACTCGGCGCGTGCTTGCTCATGCCGTTAGTCGTGGTGCCTTTGCCGTCCTTGTCCTTCGGATGGCTGGCGCTGTCCGTCTCGCCATCCGCGCCGTTGGCCGTCGCCGAGGTCGCTGGCTGGCTGGCGACGTCTGTGACACCGCTGTCGTTCGCGCCATCGCCGGGGCTCTGCTCAAAGATGGCCGTGTCAAGGAAAAAGAAGGGCGCGACCATCGTGTAGAAGAAGTTGCGGATCTCGCGCTCTTCGTCCTCGGCTACGAGCTGGAAGAGCCGGTAGATGTCCCCGAAGATAGCCGGGTCGCGGAAGACAAAGTCCATGTCGTAGCGGCGGCGCGCGATCCCCGCGGGGCCCGCGGCGAACGCTGCCGTCGCGGACGCCGCGGCCGTCGCATTTTGCGTCAGCATCTCGATCTCCGCAACAAGGTTCTTGGTGCTGGTGGCTTTGCGGTCGAGCTGCTTGAACTTGATGCCCTGGTGATCGAGGGCCTTGTAGTAGTTCTTGGCATCGACATCGCGCCAGATCTTGTTGTACTCGCGCTGAGCGCGCTTCCACTCCTCGTCCTTCTGCTTGAGGCGCGAGAGCACGACGGGCGCCACGACCGCCGGGTCGCGGTGCAGCGCAGCAATGATCTCTTCGCTGCGCTCCTTGTTGTACATGCGACGAATGGCGCGCTTGTAGATGGTCTTGCTGAAGCCACCGAGCCCGTCCTTGAGCTGGAAGCGGCTGCGCTCGTCCGGTGTCATGTCGGCCATACGCTGGATCAGCGCCTCCATCAGGTTGATCGTGTGCAGATTAGTGTTGATGGTCATGTCGAACTCATATCGGTCCTCTTCGGTCTTGTGCATCGCCTCCTCATAGATGTTCTTCTTGTGCGACACGAAGCCCGTCTCGGACAAGTACACGGGGTGGCAGAGGAAACCGTCATTGAGCACTTCGTTGCACAGATGGTTGCGGCCCGAGCAGGGCGCGCGCGGGTAGTCGCGGGGCAAGCGGCGGTAGCTATGGGCGAACTTCTCGCAGTCGCGGAGCTCGACCTCGGGCAGATCCGCGGGCGTGTTCTGAATCGTGGCGCCTTCGTCATACTTCACAAACGACTTGAACCACTGCAGCAGCTCGGGCGCCTTGCTGAGGAACGGCGTGACGCGCTCCACGAGCGTCTTGGCGCCGATGACTTCCTGTGAGAACAGGTTCAGCACCTTCAAAAACTCGTTGTACGTGGCCTTGTTGCCGACCACGCGCTTCGTCTTGTCAAAGAACTCGATCTCCTCGATCGTGCTCGGCTTGTTCACGGGGGCCAGAGGCATCCCGCCCGGCGGCACCATCCCGGGATGCATCGGCGCGAGGTACATGCCCGGCGGCACCATATGGCCGTTCGGACCCCCGACGCCGACGCCTGCGGTGCCCGCGACCATGGCTGCGTCTCGCTTTGCTTTCTTGCGCGACGGCGCGCCGCCCGTGGCGCTGCCCGGCGCTCCCATGCTCGGCGACATCATGTTGGACGGCATGCCCGGCGAAGGGACGCCCATGGCGCCGACGGGGCCGCCCGCGGCGGCCGCCATGCGCTTGCCCTTCTTACCGGGGGGGTGCGGCAGCGGCGCGGCGGGGAGCGGCGCGCCGCCAGGACCCATGGGGGCGCCCATGGCGGCCATGTCGTGCGGGTGTGGGTAGCCGGGGGCGACGGCGTGCGGCGGCATGCCCGGATGCGGGTGGCCGGCGTTCCCCATCGGCGTGAGCCCCGGGCTGCCCTGCTGCCCCGGGGGCGGCGGCGGCGGCGGCGGCTGGTCGTTCGCGCTGTCGTCCGGCAGAAACTGCTTGAACTCCTCGAGCAGATCCGGCGCGCCGTTAAAGAGCACCGTGACTTGGGCATACACGTCCTGGATCGGTTTCTGCTCCTTCTGGTACGTCTGCAGGATTTCGAGGAACTGCTTGTACGTGTCGGGTTCGTTAGTGAAGCGGTTTTTGATCTTGTTCACGTAGCTGATCGCCTGGTTGAACTCGACGGGCGCGCGGCGCGGCGGGCCACCGGGAGCGCCATTGGCCGGCGGGCCTCCCGCGGTCGCGGGAGGACCGTTCGACGGCGCCGCTCCGGGCGGCGGCGGCCCCATGCCCATGCCCATGCCGGGCGGCGGGCCTGCGCCAGGATGCGGCGGCATCGCGCCGCCCGGCATCATTGGGGGCGACCCCGGGTGCGGCGGGTGGTTCGGATCGCCCATCGGCGGCGGCGGCGGCGGCATGGGGACGGCTTGCGGGTGGGGCCCGGCCATGGGCATGCCATACCCGCCGTGGGCCATGGGCATGGCGCCGGGGTGGTGCGGCGGCGGCCCGCCAGCCGCGGCGGCAGCGGAGCCCGGGTGCGGCGGCGGCGGCCCTGCGGGGGGCGGGCCATAAGGCCCCTGCGGGTGCGGGGGGCCCTGCGGATGCCCGGGGTGGGCCGCGTGGGGCGGCCAGTCGTGGCGGGCGGCGGGCGGGTAGTGCGCCGGGTGGGCGTGCGCCGGGTGGCCCGGGTACGGCGCGCCGTCATGGCCTGGCTCGAGCTTCGGCTTGCCGCGGTAGTAGTCCACAATGCCGGTGGGGTTGGTGACGCGCACGTGGTCGGGCGATCCTTCCATCGGCTCGATCCGGTATCCCGGCGGCAGGAACGTGTTGAAGCCCGTGATGAGCGGCGCGCGACCCGCGAACAGGTTGATGACGCGATCAATCACGCCCGGTGTATTGATAGCGTGGCTCTTGAAGTCCTTCATGATGTCGAGGAACCGCGCATAGATCTCGGTCTGCTCCGCAAACTCGATCCGGACCTGCTCCAGGTACTTCAGCGCATCGTTCACGTTCAGGGCACGGCCGGCGGGATGCGGCTCAGATGGACCGCCCTGGTCGGAGCCAGGACCGCCGGCGCTCGGCTGCTGCTGCTGCTGCGATTGCTGCGGGGGCTGTTGTTGTTGTTGCTGCTGCTGCTGCTGCTGCTGCTGCTGGGAAGGCGGCGGCAGCGGACCCGTAGGCGGACCACTGGACGGCACCGGATGGCCATAGCCGTCGTTCGGGCCAGGCGGCGGCGGCGGCATGGCGGAGCCGGGCGCGCTGCCATGCGGACGGTACGGCGGCGGGCCGTAGCCCATGCCGCCGTGCGGTGGGCCTCGCGGCGGCGGCGGGCCCATGCTCGTGTTCGGCGGGTGGTATGGCTGACGCGTGTCCATGTACATTCCCGCATTGGGCGGCCCGCCAGGGCCCGAGACCGGCAGCGGCTGCGATGTGACCGGCGGCTGCTGAGAGGGCTGCTGCTGCTGCTGCTGCTGCTGCTGGGACGACGCCTGGCTGTGCGGCGGCATCCCGTCGTGGGGAGGCGCGTAGCCGCGCGGCGATCGGTAGCCCAGGTTGACGTCGGCGTGGCCGTAGCCGCCGTGCGGGTGGCTGTGCGGCGTGCCGGGCCGGTTGGCGCCTGGCGGCATGCCCATGGCCTGCGGCGGCGGCGGCACGTAGCTCGCGGGCGGTGGCGGCGGGTAGGCGCCGCCGCGGGGTGGGCCGTTCGGATGGTCCATGGCCGGAGGGGCGCCGCCGCCGCTCAGATGCGGCGGCGGGCCGGCCTGGGGCGGCGGGCCACCGGCAGTGCCTGGCGGCGCCCACATATTGTAGCCGTGCGGCGCCTGGCCCGGCGCGCCCTGCGGCGGAGCGGGAGGACCGGCGGCCGGGCCGCTCGAGTCCTGGCCTGCAGGGTGCTGCGGCATGGCGCGTCCCACTCAGACGACGACGAAACGAAAGCGACGACGCAGACGAGGGCGACGACGGCGATGAATGAAGCGACCTCACAAGACCGCAGCGTCGGGTTTGTGACGACGGCGGCGGTGACGATGACGACGATGGCCTCCTCCGGACAAGCGATGGGGCGGGTATAGTCGGCGCGTGAGGATCAGCAACGGTAGGCAACGCGTCGCAGAAATCCGAAAGCGGAAAGCGGGAATGGAATGGAAGCACAAAGAGGACCGCGATAGGACGATGCAACAGCGTTCAGCGGAAGGGAAAAAACGCGCAAGCAGGAAGAGAAATGGAAAAAAAGGAGAAAGACCAGACGAAGGGGATCAGATGTCGTGATACCCTCGGGGCCGCGGGCGTCACAGGCAGGGCGGGGGCACCCGTCTCTTTGGCGACGTTCGGTGGCGGGATGGCAGGAACGACGACGCAAGAATCAAGAGCTGGTAGGACACCCTGGAGCACGTGGCGCGTCGTTCGATGCCGACAGAGCGCCACGAGCAACGAGCGACGAGGGGCGGTGCAGACCGGAGAAGCGCGGCGCGGCGGACGCGTATCCACGTGGCGGCAACCCGGGTGGCCGTGGGGGGAGCAAAACGCAGGGCACACCACTCTCAAGCGCGTTGTTCCAAACCGCAGCCAGAAGGGATATCGCGTGGCCGTGGTCGACCGAGCCGCGTGAGAGAAGGGACGACGCGCCACGGCCGTGCGTGCGGTAGAGACAACAGAAAGGGGAAGGGGAGACGGCCACGACAGGGTATCACGGCGCGCTGGTCGCGGAAGACCCTTTGCGCTGGTATGGAACCCTGCTGTTCGTGCCCAGGATGATGCAGGCGCGGCGCTCGGCTGCGCTGGCCGCGCTGGCGAACCCGCCGAGCCGGCGCCGCAGCATGGCCAGACCGTGGTGGTGGGCCTCTCTTGTGCCCCAGGAGAAACCCGTGGGCACGGTGGGCGTCACGGGGACGCCCGGCGACAGTGACGCCCGGGAGCGGCCGCGCGAGGCTAAGCCACCTCGGCTCGCCAGGCTCGGAAGGCCCCGGCATAAGGCGTTCCCGCCGTCGCGTATGCGCCATGGCTGGGCCAAGCCTCCAGCAACGCCCGTGGTAGCGCCAGCCGCAGCCGCAGCCGTAGTCACCGCCGCTATCGTAGACAATTCTCGCATGTGTCCAGTGATCGAAGATCCCTAATGATCGAAACCCTTCTCAAAGGCAATCGAGCTGGCGACGTATCGACGTATGACACGCCTATCAGTCTGCCAGTTACAGTCTGCCGAGCGGTGAGTAAGGAGCTGGGACCCCAAGACGCAGATAACCTACGAAAAGCATGCTCATCATGCTCAAGTCTCATGTTTGGGCAGGAGTCATCCCACCGGAGCAGGGACTTATACATACGAGATGCACCTATCGGGGCCATTCATGTTTGGCGATCCTCCAACTCCAAATGATTAGATATATGGATCGGCGGTGCTATGTAGAGAAAGACTGCATGTGATATGAGAATATGATATATTCTCATATGAGCACACCGACCGCGTATCGCCGCTGAGGTGTTGTTGTCCGATCACCACGCGTGACGCATCATGCACCAGCATAACGGGGCGATGACAAAATGATGGACCATTGATGGAGGGCATTTGATGTGATAAGCCACCTGCCGTCGACTCATGATTCTATTCGCGGCGACAGGTCATGGCGCCGGCAACGCCAGAGCCCGACACTCGCTGCTGCGCCCCATTCCGTTTTGCTCTTCAACGCGCCGCCGATCTTCGCTTCGTTGACCAGCCGTGCCGAGCCCTGCCACGCGGCGTGATGTCCATCGTCACGAAGCGGACGATGTCCCGTCGATCATCGAGCCTGGGTCCTACTGCAATGGTGCGTTGTGATACTGATCACCCAGTGGGGTGCGATGCGATGTTTTCGCCGATGCCGGTGCCCCCCCTCCTGCGCTTTTCTCACCTCTCGCGGGCGGTGCTCGCCCACCGACCGTCGGAGACAGAACTCCAGCCAGCATCATAAGCCATCACGATGCATTTCATGATCCCCCTGGCAAGATGGACGGGCCGAATAGACCTGGAATGTAGCAGACAGACCTCCATGACACGCCACCACGTGATATAGTGGACCCTGGCGTGTCTTACTGCCTTGCATTCTCTCGCATTTTGGATTATGCGCAGCAGGACAGCCGCCATCAGAACCCTCCCAATCGACCCCGTCACGTGACGACATCGGCGGTTCTCGTTGCGACATCGCTGAGCCATTGTCTTGGCCATGTGCTGCGCGTAAACACTGGCGCGCGTGCACTGACACGGACAGGACACGGGCGGCCGCCATGAATCCGCTCGGCGATCCGACCGACGCCCTGACGGCGTCGGCACAGCTCCAGGTCACCTCCGAGCTGCTCCCGAAAGTCGTCCGTGCCGGCTCGATTGCCGATGCGTTGGATACGCGCAGCGACGGCGACGGATCCACGTGCAGCGACGACGGCGCCTCTGACGATGGCGGCCACGATGGTGCGCGGTGCGCCAGACGCCGGACGCCCGCGACGCCGCGGCAGACGCCAGACCGACGGCCGCGCGTCCACGTGTACGACGTGGCGCCGCTCGAGCGGCAGTCCGAGCAGCTGGCGGCCCAGATCGACCACCACCGCTCGACGCTGCGCGAGCTGCACCATGAGCGCGACGCGTGGCGCGCCGAAACCCGCTGGCGCGAGCAGTACCTGCGCGACCGCCTCGGCCCGGCCTCCGAGCACCTGCTGGCGCGCCTCGAGGCGGCTATCGCGGCCACGCTCCACCCACCGGTGGCGAGCAAGTCGGCGGCTTCCCGCCGCGGCCGCGGGACCGACGGCGGCGCCGGCGAGTCCAACCTCTCGATGGCGTTGCTCGGCTCCAAGGTGCAACTAGGCTCGCTCGCGGCCGGCGTGGCCGCCGCTGCTGCTACCGGCGCCCCGCCGCCGACCTTCTCTCCGTCGCAGCTGGCCGCGGCTCAGACGATCACCCAGCGGCTGCGCGAGGTGCTAGAGAAGCTGGGGTCGCAGATGGATCCACCGCTCGTGATTCGCCCGCCTGGCGAGCCGGCGGCGCCGCCCTCGGGCGCGGGAGTGCGCGGGTCACGCCCGTCTCAGGCGAGCATGGGCAGCAGCCAAGCTGTCCTCGCGGGCGGCGGCAGCAGCAGCAGCAGCGGCGGCGGCCTTGTGTCGACGCTGAAGCCCTTTACGCGGGCGACCCTGCCGACCTTGCTGCTTCCGCCAGAGATCACGTCGCGACGACCAGGGAGCAGTCGCCGGCCGGCCACGGCATCGTCCCTGTCGAGCCATCCCCGGTCGTCGGTGTTGTCCGGTCGCCCGTTGGTCGCGTCGACGTCGGAGTTGGCGTTCGCGGGTATGTATCGACGTGACTCACCGAGGGAATCCGACCCGATGGAGCCCTAGGCGAGGCATCGATAGGCCACGTGGATGTCCCTGTTCTCTTCTAATTCCATTTTGTTATCCATTTGTTATCCAATACTGATGTCAGGTTGATTCTGATGTATCTCTGGTAGCTTGCATCTTTTTGCACTTTTGGCGATGATGGAGAAGCCAGGAATCCCTTGGGGCTGGCGATCGCGCCAGAGTGGTCCGATCCGGTCGATGGGGGGCCCCTCCTCGCCGTCCGTGGGTCCAACGGCGCCGCTCGGCACGATCCCGATGATGTGCCGATGGCCCACTCAGCGCCGAGAGCGGCCCGGAGCGATCATCGACGGACGTTTCCTCGTCCTTGTTCATCGTCCGCCACGGCGTTCGTGGAGCGGCGGGATCATCGGCCGCATCTCGAGCGTCGTGAGGTGCGGCGCGTCTCTGCAGCGCTCCCCGCCCAGCCGACCAGCAGGCCTAGCGTGGTGAGGGTGGGCGCGCGTGCTCGGCCATTGGATCGCTCCCATCGCTCCGATCCCACCCATCCCTCAGCGGCGTCGGCGTCGGCGTCGGCGTCGCCGCTCCCACCGCCGCTGCTGTTGTTGCTGCCTGAGCGCGGATGGGCGTAGCGGCGGGGGCGGCGTCCTCGGGTTCTGTTGCGAAACAGACGAATGCGATAAGCGAACCACTGAGAGCGATGCCGATGGAAGAGGGCCGTCGGCGTCTCGTCTCGTCCCGACGGGGGCCGTCGGCATGGCGGGGGCCGTCGGCATCTGGCCCGGTCTTGTTCCGCTTTCGGGCGATCGGCATCGGCATCGGCAGCTGCTTGGCATTCACCCTATCCAGATCGCGTGGAGAGCACATGTGCAGAAAAAAAGCGTCCGGCCACGGAAGCCGATGGTAACAACAACAAGCGGTTGGGCCGCTGAGAGACGGACGTGCGGCGAACACGCGGCTTCGAGCGGCGCTGAAAACTCCGACGGGCGGCGGCATGCGGCGGGACGCGTGCCGCGATTGCCCGCGGCCTGGATCGCGTGAGATCTGATTAGTCAGAGCCGGACGAGCGTGCATACCCGCCATGGACCCGATCGCTGCTGGTGCGCATAAGGTTCGAAGCATGAAATCAAAGTCACGATGGCTCGAACGACATCGTGCTTGAGATGTTCGTATCGAAAACGCCATCGCCGTCTGGTTTCTGCTGATCTGCAAAAGGGCATCGACGTTTCATACGTCGAGCACGCTTCCGTGACGTGACCGTGATTCTCGTCGCGTGATCCGAGTCCCTGTATATCTTGTGTCATATTCCATTCTGATTGATTCTTCGCATTTAAACGTTGCCTGGTCCCGCTGAGCATTGTATCGTACCGTCACCAACCCATCCTACTGGGATCTCTTGATTGTGCACCCACCAACACTCCATCTAAATAAGCGGCCGCCATGTCGGACACGCACGCCCTCTTCGTGAGGGCGCTCCTGATGCTGACCATGATTGCGATCAGTATCAACGTCAACAACTTTTTCCGCAACATCAAGTTCCACTACATTAGCGAGACCGCCGTGCATATCTTGGTGGGCTTTATCGTGGCCATGCTGTGGACCGCGATTGAGTATGACACGACCAATAGCGATATCCAGCTGAGCTCCAACTTCTTTTACATGGTGCTGCTGCCGCCCATTATCTTTGAGGGCGGGTTCACGCTGCAAAAGATCTCCTTCTTCAAGAACCTGCTCACGATCGTCAGTCTCGCCTTCGCGGGTGCGCTGTACTCGACGTTCGTCACGTCGGTGATCATGTACTACCTCAGCAAGCTGGTCTCGCCGTGGACACTGATCGAGTCGCTTGTGTTCGGCTCGCTCATCTCCTCGACGGACCCCGTGACGGTTCTAAGTCTGCTTCCGAGCAACGTCGACAAGCGCCTGTACATGATCATCTTTGGTGAGAGTGCCCTCAATGACGCCGTGTCGATCATTCTGTACCGCTTCTTTACATCGCTCGAGGACCCGACGATGCGTCTCGGCGCGGGACCCTTCTTTGTGAGCGTCTTTGCGAGCGCCGGCGTGTTCCTTGGTAGCGTGTGCGTCGGCATCGCGATGGCCCTCATCTTTGCCCTGCTCACGAAGCATCTCGTGGTGGACCACGAGCGACCGCTGTTCGAGACGGTCATGCTGATCGTGTTCGCCTACTGCTCGTATCTGATCGCCGACATTATCCAGCTGACCGGCATCATCTCGGTCTTCTTCTGCGGTGTCGCGATGGCTCACTACGCCCACAACAACCTGAGCCACACGACACACCGGACCATGAAGTACTTGCTGCGCACCCTCAGCTTTATCTGCGAGTGCTTCATCTTCCTCTACCTGGGCATGGGTCTGCTCTCGTTCGGCGACTCGACGACGTACTCGTTCGTGTTTATTCTGTTCGCCATCTTTGCCATTCTGGTGAGCCGCAGCCACGTGTTCATCGTGATGTACATCTCCAACTGTTTCGCGCGCACCCCGGAGGACATCATCCCCTTCAACCACCAGCTGCTCATCTGGTTTTCGGCCCTCCGTGGCGCCGTCGCCTTCGCACTCGGCGTCACCTTCCTCGAGAACCAGAACTTCTCCACCGAGATCAAGGGCATCATCTTTGGCACGACCGTCATTGTCATTGTCTTCACCGTCCTCGTCATGGGCGGCCTCACGCCCTATGCGCTCGTGTGGCTGGGCATCATCCAGCCCGGCGACGGCGAGCACGGCGGCAGCGAGCACGGCGGCAGCCAGGACCACCATGGTGGGGCCCACCAGTCCATTGGCGGCGCCGCGGGCGCCGCGAGATCGGCCGCCTCCGGCATGCCCCCGATGGCCCAGCACGGCGCCGGCGCCGCCGCGGCCCGCGCCGCGGCCCGCCGCCAGGGCAGCCAGGCGAGCCTCCCGTCCGACAAAGCCGGCGGGCTCCTCAACGCGCTCAACACGCCGGCGCTCGAGCAGCTCGACGAAGAGCTCGAGTCGCCGTCGACGGCGGTCGACGCGTCGTCGCCGCAGCGCGGGGCCGCCGGCGGCCGGGGCGCCGCGGCAAGCGACGCGCCGCGCTCCTCCATCTTCGCGTTCCTCTACCGCATGGACGTCGAGTACATCCGGCCGTACTTCACAGTGCAGGGGCCCGCCGGGCCCCGCGGCATGGATGCCTCGTCGGAGATGCTGCAGCGCATGACGTCCCAGCAGCTCTTTGAGCAAGGCGACGCGCGGCCCGTGGTGGACGGCCAAGGGAGCGGCAGCGGCAGCATGGCGGGCGGCGCGGGGTCGCTGGCGTCGCCGTCGTCGGCGTTCTACGGCAAGCCGTCGGCGGCGGCCACGCCGCGCGGCGCGCCGGCGATTCCCGAGGACGGGGAGGAGGGCGCGCATGAGGGCGAGCGGCTGATGGCGGCGCGGGGCGGCAGCGCCACGGCGGCGGTGCTCCACTTCAATGGCGGCGCGATCCTGGGCCCCCAGCGGTCGCGCCAGTTCAGTATTGGCGGCGCGTCGTCGGTCGGCGGCGGGAGCGTGAATGTCGCGCCGGGCGCCGGGTTCATGAACACGAGCATGTCGCGGATCCCGGGCGTCGGCACGGTGTCGTCGCCCGGGTTGGTGCTGGCCGCCGACGATGAGCGCGAACTTGCGTTCGAAGCGCACGATGAGGAGGACGAGGACGATGTCCACATCGGTCGTGACTTGGTGGGCCGTCGCTAGATCCACGCCGATCATGCACTACCGCCACGTTACGACGGACAAACGCCGGCATCTCATTGGTTCCTGTGCCCTCTGTCTGGTCGATGACCTGCTGCTCTCTTGTTGGCTCGCTCGCTCTCTCGCTGGCTCTCATGCTTTGAACACTACTTTTTTTATAAACTATACTTTAAGAGGGATGAACAAATAGACGGCAACCAAATCGTGGCGTCAAAGAAGGGAAACGACGGAGGCCAGGCGTCCGGGATGGGACGCATCGATTTAGGAGGAGGCGACGGCGGGCGCAGCGGCCTCGTCGTCGGTGGTGACCTCGCCTTCGACGACCTCGTCTTCCTTCTGGGGCGCGGCGGCATACCCGAGCTTAACGAGCACCGGCAAGGCGAGCTTGTTGAGCTGCTCGATGAGCGTGTGGACGGCGGGGATCTCGGCGACGTGGGTGACGACGCCGTTGACCTTGGTGACGATGTAGCCGGTGGTGGCGGAGGCGCGGACCTGGGCGCGCTCGCCGGCGTGGTGGATCACCTCGAAAGTCTTTTCGCCGGCGTGCACGACGAATGCTGGCGAGTGGCCCTTGATGGTGCTGACCGGGTCCGCCTTCAGCTGCTGCGCGCCCGCGATGGTGCCGCTGATCAGCGCAAGGATGGGGCCCGGCGTGTACGCCGTCAGCGTCGTCGTCGTGCGGGTGAACACATAGCGGCCGAGGTCGACGGTCTGGCTCACTTTCGAGTCGACGAACGAGCGCGTGCCCGAGACGGTCGAGTGCACGCCGCTCACCGTGTTCTGGACGGTGCGGTTGGCCGTGTCGGCCGCGGCGAAGGCGACGCCGCCCGCGAAGGTGGCCGCGTTCTTGACGACAGCGGGGGTGTACGGATCCAGACGCGCGGCGATGGCCGCCGCGGTGTCCTGGGCCTTCTGGGTCAACGAGGTCATACTGGAATCGGATGGATGGGGGGGTAGGGCGAGAGAAGAAAATCAAAGAACGGAGTGACGCGCGTACGTGGAGACGCAGAGATATCGAACGAGAGATACAGGGATATAGGCGTGGGTGGTGAGTGCGTCACGAGGAAACGTGCGAGGAAGCGGCGGACAGCGCGTATCTAGGCGAACCCGATAACATGCTTCTGATGTGAGCCGGCCATGTACGAGGGTGCCGTCATCATCCATCGGCCATGCGGACGCCCTTCACGGCCGCCCGGACCGGGTGTGCCGGGCGTCGCCAGTGAAAAAGCAAAAAAGGAAAAAGATAAACAAATGACACATTCGTCCGCTCCCTTTCACATGTCGTCGTCGTCGTCGCCGCGAGGTGGCGGAGAGGCGGCGGCGGGCGGCGGCGGCGGGCGGCGGCGGCGACGCGCGAGCCGCGGCGCGCCGAGTCCTGTCACATGGGCCCGCACGGGCCTCCGCCGCGTCAGGGGCCTATCCAACGGACGGCGGCGCGTCCGGAAGCGCCACAGCCGGGCACGGCGCAGGATCGGGGCGTGACTGGGCCATGACGGCGTGCGCGGCGTCGTCCATCTCGACACTGTTGAGGTCATTGCATCGCGCCGCTCCGGCGTCGACCCTGACGACGACAGCGGCATCGACGGCGACGGCGACGGCGACGGCGACGGCGACGCGGACGGCGTGGACCCCTGAGCCGTCTCCGGCGGGCCGGACGGCGGGCCCGCGGAAGGAAGCGACGGCGGGACGGACGGACGGACAGACGGACGGACGGACGGACGGACGGACGGACGGACGGCGGGCGCGGCTGCGGCGTGCCCCGGCAGGCCGTCCGCGCGCCACCGCCACCGGCCGCCTCCCGCGCGCACGCGCATCGGACGGCGGCCGCGCCAGCCGGTGGGACGACGGGCGCGTCGACGCGCCTCTCCGACCGCGCGCGCGCGCGCGTTCCCGCCATCACGCCGTGCGGCGACGCCATGGCCATGATGCGTGCCGAAGCTCGGGGGCCCAGCGGGGTCGAGCCCCGTCACGCCGGGCCCAGCCAACCGAACGATGACGGCGCGAGGCGCGCCGCTCGCGGGCGATGCCGGTGCCCGACCGTGAAAATGGCGGTGGCGTTTCAGACCGGCGGCGGTCGGCCCGTTCGGCCGAGAACAGCCGAGTGATGGGCAGACGGGGGCTGCCCTTGGCCTCGCCTAGCGATGCCTGGCTGGGCTTTGCCTGGCGATGCTTGGCGATGCCTGGCGATGCCTGGCGATGCCTCGCGTCGCGTCGCGTTGCTTGGTCCCGACGTCGGCGAGATCGAGAACGACCACGGATCGGGCCTCACGGGCTGCGACGGTTCCGACTGGGGTCCCGTGCAGCGCGCGTTCGAACGGCACCCAGGGGCAGACGCGCCGTGAAAGCCAGGGGGCACCTTGCGCCTCATCCCTCGCGCGAGGCGCCTTCAGGACCTTCGCCCCTTCCGCGATCCACAGCGCCGAGCCCGACGCGGGTGCCAGCGCAGATGCTGACGCCGACACCCTCACCCACTGTCGTTGGTGGCCGTCCACGGCGGCGGCGGCGGCGGCGGCGGCGGCGGCGGCGGCGACGGCGAGTCGTTGGCTTCCAGCAGTCGTCGTCCGAACAAGCGCGTGACGCCGGCCACGGCCATCGTCAGAAAAAGAAAGAACCAACAGCGAGAAGGCATGGGCATCCATCGGCCAGAGGGGAGACGGACAGAGAGCAGAGGCGGCAGGTCCGGAACACCGGTCGGTGAGACCACGCCGACCCGCAGGCGGGCTTGGCACATGTCAGTGGCATCGGTTCGTATTAAAGAATGTCAAGGCCCCGACTCCACCCGCACACCATGTCCTCCCGGGTGCCCCCGGAGGCAGCGCGCATCTTGGTTCAGTGGCGGATGAGCTTCCCGTCCTTGGGCTGCAGGGGGGGCTTGCATCGGGAGTGCGGCACAACGCTATCGGTCTGACGGATAAGGTCAGGCAGCGTCGGATGTTCAACGCGGCATGGAGGTCGCGGTTCACCAACTTGCTGGGGGTGGCATCACACCACAGCCACCCTCGAACCCCTCGATCCCCTGGCGCCGGCGTTGACCGGGTTTCAGGACCACATGCCTCTGGGCGTACACCCGGGTTCTGCAGACCGGGTTGATGGCTGTCGGCGTGGTCGGGGGGGCGCTCGCCCGGGACGCGGGAGAGATCGGCACGGCCGTCGGGTCCCGGGGTTGCACCTTGGTCAGTAGGTCATTCGTCCCGACATGCACCTGGGTCGTCCGTCGGAACTCATCGACCAGAATGGCGCGGAAGCGCTGGGCGCTGGGCGCACGCCTGGTACGCAGGAGCCGTTGGAACGGCGATCTCGCCCTCGCGGCCGGGGGCAAACGGGGAGGCGCGATAGGCGACCACCACGGGCTTCTTAGGCCCCTTCGGCGACGCGGTTCACGAACTGGACACACACGCGCTGCCTGCCGCTGGACAGCCGCAGGTGCCGGCGTGCCCCGGGCGGCTTCAGATCATGAGGTGGGCGCGCGGCCATGCGCCACGCGATCGTCCCTAACGCGGCAGCGATTGCACACAAACGACCGAGTCATGCGATGTCATGCGATGCCATGCGATGCCATGCAAAAGTGATGCGGCGCGACGTTCCGCCGCCGACCGCTGCCCTCAGCGGCCACCCTCGGGCGTGGCGTGAGGCCGCCGGCTCAGGCCACCGTCCACCTGCTACTCCCCCATCCAGCGGTCTCGTGCTCGCGCATGTGATCCATCCGGATGGCCGTTCGCTCCGCGCCGTTCGCTCCGCGACATATACTGGTCGGCGGCGGTTGGCCCGAGAGGCATGTCAGGCCCTAGTGCGGCTGGGGCCGATGATGGCGGCCTTCGCCCAAGTGAACGAGCGAAGGCATCCTAGCGGATGGATGTTTTGTGGGTAGCGCACGCGCGTGGAGGATCCGTCGCGGTGGACGCCAGCGAGCAACGATGCGCGATGGTAGGTGGCCTGATGGGTGCGTCTGCAGTTGTCCGGGGATCATGGATCCTGCGGACCACCCCTGCCGCGGGGGGCTCGTTCTCCACCTTGAGAGGGGTCGAGGCAGACCGAAGGACATGTGGGCGCCACACAACCCGCACGTGTGTGGGCCACATGCCCAGCGAGCGGGATACCACGATGGCCCGCGTGCGGGATACCACAATGCCCAGCAAGCGGGAAAAGGCGACGCTATGCCGCCAGCACGTGTTGTGCCACCACAGGATGGTTCCTGCCGCTGGCCGGTGTTTCATGTTTCAGCATCATCGGTGGATGATAGATGAAGGGGCTTCGTTCCCAGCTGTTCCAGCACGCACGCGCAGACGTGTCGGACCTGTAAGGCCCATCCATCATCGCATGGAGGACTTCGCGTGGAGGACAAGTCAGCGGCGACCTCATGATCCGATGTCTCGTGCGACTGTCGTTGTCACGATCATAGCAAACGATGAGCCATACCATCGATGGGCGTGCAGACGCTGCGCAACGACCACGTGGAGAAGCCTCGTCGCAGATCCTGGCGCCGCCGCCGGTGGCTGGGGACCCCTCCCCCGGCGCGGGCGTGTGGCGCATGGCGAGGGCCAGGGACGTTGCTGACCCCCAGCGGCCGGCCGTGCCATGTCTCGCCTCGGTGCAACTCAGCCATTCCAATAAAGCGGACTTTCGCTTTTCTGGAACCCGCCTGACGGGATAGCGCGCAGCGCTCGATGCCGTGTGCTCAGCAACATGCTACAAGCATCGCACGCGAGGATCTCTGGCTCGACCACCAACGCCGTGTTATGCCGAAAGGCTCTCTCTGCCGCCGCATTCTCGTCAGGACCCTGCCGCTTCTCGGGTCATCGCCGCTTCTCGGGCCATCGCCGCCCGCCGTCGCCGCGGCTTTAGGATCGTCGTCCCTTCGTGATCCCTTCGCTCCCTGATTGATTTTCATCGGGCGGCGCTTCGTGGGCGCGAGGAGACGCGGGAGCCGCGGGCGCCTGGTCCGTGGCCCCCGCGACATGCGGCGGCTCGTCGTCCCGTCGGCCGCGCCGCGCCCGCTGCGGCCCGCTTCCGGCGCCCTGGTCTGGCTCGCTTCGATACCCCACCTCCTGCGCCGTCGGCACGGGACGGCGTCCGCGATCGCTGTGAAAGCGGACGTCGTGCCGTCCGCGCGATGGCTCGCGACCGGCGTCGCCGATCGGCCGCGATGGCTCGGGGTCCGCCCCCTCGGCAGCCGCGCGCTTCTCCGTGACGGTCCACGCACCGCGATGAGCGCCGCGGCCGCTGACACGGACGCTCCAACGGCCGCTGACACGGACGCTCCAACGGCCGCCGATCGCGGTGTCCTGCCACGCGTTCCCTCCCTGCTGCTGCAGCCGTCGCCGGGGCCCCAGCGACGCCCCAGACAGCCCGCGAGCCCGTCGCGGTCGTCGTCGCCGTCGCCGTCGCGGTCGTCGCCGGCGCTGCAGAAACTTCGACACCTCCTCAAAGCCGCGCCTTCGCCATCGCGATCGCCCGTCACGCTCGATTGGACGATCAATGCCATCCGCGCAGCGCATGCGGCCGCTCCGTTCCTCACCGCCGACGATCTGCGTGCCTGCCGCCGCGCCGCGGCCCGCGCCCGCGCTGCCGGCGCCGACGTCTCCGCCCTCACGGCGATGCTCCGCGGCTGGATGCCGTCCGTGCTGCCCGCGACCTCTCGCGATCCTCCCGACGCCGCCCCTGACGCGGAGTATGATTCGCCGCCGTCGCCATCGCCGTCAGCACCGCCATCGCCGTCATCGTCGGCGCCGCTGCGACCGCGTCCGCAGTACGGACTGGCACGCCTCTGGCGCCAAGCGGTCGAGGCGCGCTACTTGCAGCGCTATGGCCTCGCGCTGGTTGCCGTCGGCGGCGCTGGCGAGCATGCGCTCGCCGCGTGGATCGAGCCGTCAGGCGCCTTCCGGCGCCGCCACGGCCCGCCGACGGCTCCGACGCTGGTGCGGCTGCTGCATCTGTCGGCATCGGCGGGCCAGCTCCCGCTGGCGCAGCGCGTCTGGCACGCGCTTCTGGCGCGCAAGGGGCCGACCGACGCCATGGCGGCCGAGCTGCGCGAGCGGTATGCGATGTGCCTGATGCGCGCACATGTCCGTGCCGACGACCTCGCCGGCGGCCTCCGGCTGCTCGACCAGCTCGAAGCCGATGGCGTGATCCGTTCCCGCCGATTGTACTGGATCTTGCTTGGCGCCTCCACGCGCTGCGGCGACCACGCCTGCTTCGCCGACGTGCTGATGCGCTGCGAGCGCCGGTTCCCGGGACCGCCGTGCACGATCACCTGGAACCACATCATTCTCGCGGTCGGCCAGCTTCACCGCGGCCTTGGTGGTCCGCCGCCGCCGCCGCCGTCGCCGCCCTCCTCGCCACAGGGCGAGACGCCACTTGAACGCCGCGATGTGGTGCATACGGCCGTCCAGGCGTTCATGGCCCGCCACGGCGTGCCGCGCGTCGAGGCCGGCGCGATCATCGAGACCATGATGGCGACGGGCCCCGCGCCGAATGTGTCGACGCTCAACGCCGCGTTGCAGCTGTGCCAGCTCGACGCGAGCGGCCCGATCCGCGCGCAGCGGCTCTTCCGCATGCTGACCGAGGAAGGCGGGGTCTGTCCGGACGGCGTGACGTTCCGCATCCTCGCCAACATGGCGCGTCGCTCCGGTCTCATGCTGCACTCTGAATACTGGCTACAGACGTATATCCGCGCGATGCCGTCGTTGCCGCCGTCGCAATGGCTGCCGCCGCGGATGATTCTGCGCGGGTATCTCGCACTGAACCACGTCGACCGCGCCCTCGCGTACCTCGACGAGATGGAGGCCACGATGCCGATGGACGCGCCCGAGCGCGCCGGGCTGTATGCCGACCTGATCGCCCACGCGAGCCGGCACGACGACCACGAGACGGCCCGCCACTGGCTGCGCCACGCTCAGCAGATGGGCGTCCGCGGCACGCCTGAGATGCACGCCGCCGCCTACCGCGCGGCCGTCGCCGCCGACAACGCCGCCGCGATAGGGCCGGCGTTCCGCGCGCTCTACGCGGCGTTAGCCGCGCCCATGGCGCCGCCGTCCCCGGCGAGCATCGCGGCGGCCACCGCGGAAGCTGACGCGGCCACCGCCACTGCCGCCGCGGCTGTGCCCACCGAGACGTCTGACGCACGGGCTATCCCGCCACTGCGGATCCACACGGAAGACTACGCCGTGCGGTGTCTGGCGCTGCGCCTTGCCGTGCCGGCCGCCGCCTCGAGCCGCGACCCCGCCCATCTCGAGCAGTTGGTCGCCGTCGCGCTCGAGCGCCGGCTCGTCCTACGGGGCGAGGCATACCGCACGGCCGTGATCCGGCTCGCGACCCTCGGGGGGCAGCCCGGGCTGGCTGCTACCGCCGTCTTTACGGCCCAGCGCCTGCTGGACCGGCTCATCGCCGACGCACTCGCCGCGACGGCGCCGTCGACGCTCGCGCCGCCGACGTTCTGGCTGGCGCTCGGACGCCGTCTCCTCCGCGCGCAGACGCTTACTTCTCGCGCCCGCCGCGCGCCCGCGGCCACCCGGGCTACCCTCCGCCAGCTCACCCTCGCCCTCGCCGCGTACCGCCCTCTGCCGACGTGGCATCTCGGCGCCATGCTGACCCAGATCGTCGCAACACCGGCCATCTTTTACGATGTGCCCGCGTCGTCGTCGTCGCCCGCTTCGATGTCGCCGCGGGCGACGCGAGCCTTCAAACAGACGATGGAGTGGTGGCAGACGACGCTGCGGGAGGTGGCGCGAATCAGCGAGGTCTCGCCCGCGTATGACGCCAGCCGGGTCGCGGCGCTGCTCGTCCCGCCATCGGCGGCCGCCGCGTGCGCCCGCCACCACGAGGCGACGACAGCCGCGCTGGGTGCCGCGTACCCCGTCGCCGCCAGCTACCAGCCCATTCTTGCCGAACGCTACCCGCCGCCGACGCAACCGACCGAGACGCTGGCGGCGCTGCTGATGCAGTTGATGGCTCGCATGGCGCAGTATGACGACGACAGCCGCCGCCACCAGCCGCCGACCACCGCCGCTGCCGCCACCACCAGGAATGTCCGGGAGGCGTCGGCGGCCGCAGCGCGCGCGGGCCAGCAGGCCGCGTGCGCCCAGTGGATGTGGCGCGCGGCCGTGCAGCCGCAATGGCCCACGTGGTCCGGGCCCGCGGCGCCGCCTCCCGACGCGCTGCTGGCGCAGGACCCTGAGACCGTCGCCTGGTGGCGCCATATCGCGCAACTGCTCGATCCGGCCTCGCCGGCTTCCCCGTTCGCACCCCCGCGGACAGACTAGCCCGCGGCGCCCTGTCGATGTGTACATAGATCGATCCCATAGAGAACTAGATATCCAGCAAACGGTCTTTTTCTATCGGCTCACAAACCGGCTAGACCAAGGAACAGCCGAGCATGGCCGCCGTGCGCGCGGTCCACGGCGCGCGGCACACCTCGGCGCCCTCGGCCTCCCAGACGCGGCTGCCCTGGCGGCACAGGGCGCACACGTAGGGCGCGCCGAAGGGCAGGTAGTCGAGCGTGAGCGCGTCATACGCAGGCCCGGGCGCCGCGGCCACGGGCGCGGCCAGGCGGTCTACGGCGGCGGCCACGTCGTGCCCGACGATGGCGGCGACGGTGGCGCGCACATCGGCGGCCATCAGCCGCTGCTGCCGCTGGGACGGCGGGTCGGGCCGGTCGGCCTCCGGCGGCCCCGCAACAGGCGACGCCGCCGCGCGCGCGTCCGCGTCCGCCTCGAGGTCCGGGTCCGGCGGCGCGAGGAACCCGAGCGCCCGCAGCACGTCGGCAGGCGGCGCGTCCAGGCCGCCTGCGGCCTCGACGCCGCCGTCGGCGCCGCCGGAGAGACCGGCGCGCGCCGCTGCCGAGCCGCGGTCCGCCATCTCGCCGGCAAAGAGGCCCATGTAGCCCATGTAGCGGGCGCGGAAGACGTCGAAGGCATACCGCTGCACGAGGTGGGGCGGGGCCTTGAGCTGGCCGGCGGCGAACTGGAGGAGCTGGGGCGGCACGTCGGGCGCGGGCTGCGCGGGCGGCGGCGCGGCGCCCATGGCGACGGCCGCCGCGTGCTGCTGGTTGAGCTTGGCGACGAGCTGCTGCGCATGGAGCTGGTACAGGGTGTGGCAGAGCTCGCGGAACTGCTTGGCGAGCGGCGGGAGGCGCGTCTGCCACGCGTCGGGCAGCGAGGCGCGGGCCGCGGCGAGCGACCACGCGGCAATGCCCGCGGGCGTCGCGGGCGCCACGCTGGATCGCAGCGCCTGCTGCCACCCCGTCCAGAACGCAAACACGACATCCGTCGGGTACGGCGGCTTGACGAGGAACTCCACGGTATGCACGAGCAGGGCCGTCTGCTCGTGTCGGAGTTTGGCTTGCGGGGTCTTGAGGCCCTTCGGCGGAAAGGACGCCATCGCGGCGAGCGTGAGATTGACGCGGAAGATCTGAATCATCTTGAGCATCATGCACATGCTCGCAATGAAGGGCGGGCTGAAGAGGAGCGGCAGCAGGAACTCGCGGCGCGGCCGCACCTGCGTGCCCAGCGTGGACGGCGTGATCCAGCGCAGGACCAGCTCGCGGTGCACCGCCGTCATGAAGTCGTTGGCCCACGCCATCGTGCTCGTCATGAGCGTCATGGCCTCGCGGCGCACGAGGAAGCCGCGGTTCGGGCCCTCAAAGGTATCCAGCCGCAGCGTGACGGCCGTGTTGGGCGTGCCAAACTCGTGTACGAGGAGCGCGTGCGCGCTCTCGGGCCGCGTGAAGCACGACAACGCCTGCACGAGCCCCGCGTGGAGCTGCAGCTGCATGAGCGCCGCGAGCCGCGCCGCGTGATGCGGACTCGGCAGCAGCGCGAGCGCGTGGTGCCACCAGCCCCACAACAGCGGCGCGCCGGTCGGCGCCACGTCCAGCGCCGGCAGCGGAAAGAAGTCCTGCAGCGTCGGATGCGTCTGCCGCGACGGCGCGGCTGCGAGCGCCGCCTGCGCCGTCGTCAGACCCTCCAGCAGCACCGTCTCCAGCATGGCGAGCACGTCCGCTTCGCGCGCGAACCGCACGAGCGCCGACGCGACCCAGTCATGCGCCGTGTCGCTACGCTGCCGCGCCGCGGCGAGGTAGGCGGCGGCGGCGACGGCGTGTGGCAGCGGCGGCGCGTCGGGCGCCCGCGCATGGATGAGCGACGTCAGCCGCAGCCGCAGTCGGCGGCGGCGGCGGGTGCGGCGCGGCGGCGCGCACGGCATGGCGTCGGCGCTCGGAAGATCGGCGGTCGCGACGGACGGCGGGACCATCGTGAGGAGCGCGCCGCTCGGACTGACGGCGACCGATGCGCGAGCGATGTCGGCCGACGTCGGGTCCCGTGGTCGCCGGCGCGACGCGCGGCACGGCGTCGTCTGGAGAAGTGTGAGATCCGCGGCGTCGAGGTGGTAGGCGATGCCGTCGGCGAGCACGACGAGCCACGTGCGCGGCGCCAGCGCGAGGCGCAGTTCCGAGGTCGGCACGATCGGCGCGGCGCGCGTGGCCGTCTCGTCGGCCGGCGCGGGCGGCGTCCACCAGAGCGCCTGTGCGCCCGCGTACACGACGGCGGCGGCGTCCGGCGACGCAACGGGCAGGCGGTGGGTGTGGCGCGCAAACCACACGGCGTCGCCCGCCGCCGCGGATTCCGCCGGCGGCGTCCACACCGTCAGCGTCAGCGCGCTCGCGTGGGCGTCGGCGGCCGAGACGACGAGCAGCGCGTGGCCGTCGAGGCCCGCCGCATACGCCACGGGGGCCGCCGCCGCCACGGAGAAAGGGGCGGCCGACGCGGCGGCGGCGACGACGCCGTGCGGAACGGTGGTGTGGTCGACGGCGGCCTGCAAGGTCCGCCCGGCGGCGGCGTCGACGGCGGCGTCGTCGGCTCCCGCGGCCGCGTCATCGTCGTCGTCGCCGTCGTCCAGCACCGTCACGGCGTACACGTCGGCGCGCGGCGCGTCCGCCCAGTGCAGCAGCACCGACGTGTACGCCGCGGACGCGATGGCGCGGCCCGGACGGTGCGCGTGCTGCTCGGCATCGGCGGCGACGGCGGCGCCCCACACGGACCACAGCCGCGCGTGCGCGACGACGGGCGCGACGGGCTGGCTGGCCCGCACGGGCGCCGCGGCGGCGACGGCGGGCGCCGCGGTCGTGGTCCTCGTGTCGTCGTTCGCGTCTGCCTCGCGGCCGGCCGACGCAGGCGCGAGGCGCAGCCGGCGGACCGCGGGCCCACGGGGACCGATCTGGACGCGTGTGAGCTGCCCGACGCGGTCGACGGCCCAGAGGGTCGGGATGGCGGCGGCGGCGGCGGCACGCACGTCCGCGGCGGCGGCACGCACGTCCGCGGCGGCGGCGGCGGCGCTCGCGCGCAGGACGGCGGACGGCGGCGCGTCCCAGGAGAGCGCAGCGGCCGACGCCGCAAGCCGCGTTTCGGCGAGGTACTCGTAGTGCCCGGCGCCGCGGGCGGTCCACAGGCAGACGCGCGCCGGAAAACCGGGCTGCGCGGCGGCGGCGGCGGCCAGCAGTTGTGCCTGCGGGCTCCACGCAAGGTGGGTCCACACGAGGCGCGCCGTCGCGGCACCAGCGGTGGCGGCGGCCGGGTCGGGGCGGTGGAGGCGGGCCACGTGGGTCCATTGCGGCCCGGCGCCGAGCGGGCCGCCCGTCAGCCGGGAAATCATGAGGGCGCGGCCGTCGGCGACCGCGAGCGTGTCCTGGTCCGACCACGCGCTCGGCGCCATCCTCAGCAGCGCCGCGGGATCGGCGGCATCGACGGCATCGACATCGGCGGCATCCTGGTCGCCGCCGCCGTTGCCGTTGCCGCCGCCGTTGTCGTCGCCGTTGTCGTCGCCGTTGTCGTCGTCGTCGTCGTCGTCGTCGTCGCTGTCGTCGTCATAGACGGTCCGCAACGCGACGCGGAAGGACAGCGGACTGCGCTCAGCCGCACGGGGCTGGCTCGCCGCGGACGGATCGGACGCGCCGTCGCGGTCGCCGGCCGCATCGCTGTGCCGCCGCTTCGTTGCGGTCGTCGTCGCGGTCGTCGTCGCGTCTTCGGTGGCCGCCGCGAGCGGGTCGGCGGCGCCAGCGGCACGAGGCGTCGGTGCCGACGCTGGCGCGGCCGGCGGGGCGAGATCGCCGTCCGCGGTGGCGGCCATGGGTCGTGGCCTTGGGCCGCTCGCGCGGCGCGTACGAGCAACAAAAAGACGGCACCCGGCGCGATGCAGGTACGGCCGCGTACGTGAATCAGGAGGACAGAGGTCGCGCCGTCGCGTGGCACGCCGGAGGAGACCGCCGGAGGATGCTGCGCGGGGAGGGGGTCGATCGATGCCCGCGAGCCGTGCGGCGCGTCAGAGACCGCCCGTCGTCGCTCGGGCCCGTGTGCGTTGTACGCGCGGTCATGCGACGGCGAGATCGCGGCAGGATGGCCGTTAACGCCGGCGTGACGGTCGTCCATCCGCACGGTCGGCCGGCGGGCTGCGAGCAAGTTGATGCGAGCATCTCTTAAGGGCTCTTGCCACCGCCGTCGGCCTTTCGTGGCGGCGGCGCCCCAGAGCTGGCAGAGGCACGACAGAACAGACCCGCGCGCCACCGCGCCGTCGGGGGCGGCTGCCGCGGGGGCTGAGCATGGCAGCGCCGCCCGGAGCCGCTGGCCGGTACCGCGCTTCTCCGCTAGCGCCCCTCACGGGGATGGATACGTTCGTGGAGTTATTGTATACCACATTGTTTATACCACATTAAATAAAGCGTGCGCCGTGATCAGACCTCGTCCGCCGCCGCGGCGGCGCCTGCAGGACACGCGCTCGCCGCTCGCCGCCGGGAGCCGGCAGCCGGCAGCCGGCAGCCGGGCCGATTAGAGGATCTGGGAAGCGCGCTTGAGCACGCGGAGACGCTCCCAGGCCGAGAGGTCGGCAGCGGGCTCGCGGCCGTCCAGACGGATCGCGGACGCGGCGAGCTGGCCGACCTCGTGGTGGCCGAGCAGGGGCTCGTCGCGCTTGGCAGACGCCGGCAGCTGGTCGTCCAGGTGCGGGCCCAGCGCTTGGCGGGCCTCCTGGGGGTCCAGCACGCTGATGATTTCGCCGGTCTTGGCGTCGCGCAGCGCGATGTCCCACGTCTTGGCGTCCTTGAGCGACATGGCGCCGACGCCCTGCAGCGTCTGCGGCAGCGGCGGCAGCAGGTTGGCCTTCGAGAGCAGCCAGGCGACGCGGCGCGTGGTCTGCGCGCCGCAGCCCATCCAGTACTTGATGCGCTCGACGTTCAACTCGAGGTGCTTGCGGCCCTGCGCGTCCGGAATCGGGTTGTACGTGCCGACCGTGTCGATCGGCTTGTGGTCCCGCGCGCGCTGGTGGTGGTGCACGGTCACGCCGTAGAACGGGCTGTGGGACTGGCCCCACCGGGCAAGGCGGATGCGGGCGACCATCCTGGCAAACCTCCCTCCCCGGCTCGGCTGACGAGTATGCGGAGAAGAAAAATAGACGAAAAGTCCGACGCCGGGTCAGCGCAGACGACCACGAAGCGAGCTCGGCTTGCGGGAACAGTCGGGAGAGGCAGCGTCCGCAAGGGATGGCAGAGAGCGGCCCAATGCGGGACGGAGAGGGGTCAAGACGGCGAGCGAGTATGGTTGAACGTTGGACTGGGCGGCCGCCACGTGGAGATGCCACCGAGTTCCGCGAAGAACGAGCCAACGAGGACCGCCCACGCACGCGGGGGCAACAAAAGAAGGAGACCGAGGCTCCGACCGCCGCGCCCTCACACGAGGCCCTTCAGGCAGCCCACGCACGCATCGAGGGGGTGCTGCTCGCTCTTTGGGGAAGGTGGCGCCCTTTTCTGTGATTTCGCCCGCGGTGTGGCGTCGGGCCCGTCGCATGCTCATCTCATCACGCCGATCCTGGCCAAACATCAGCCATCGGCAATCGTATACCATACATGATAAATCATCCATCATACCGTAGCCCGTGGCTAGCAGCTAGCATCAACGAGCGCGTCGCTTGCAGCAAGAGAGACATACCGAGGATTGTGGGATTTCTGATGATGTTTTTTTAACTTACATCGGCGGGTGCGCCAGAAGCCACTCGACGGCCCCGTTGACATTGCCCATGCAGGCCTGCAGCGCCTGGATGTTCTGACGGGCGTCGTAGAAGCCCATGGCGGTCAGCTGCGCGAGCTGCGACTCGTACTCCTCTTCGGGCGGACGGGTCGGCGCGGCCGATGCGGCGGCGACGGCGGGCGAGGCACCCATGCCACCGGGGGGACCGCTCGGCAGACTGCTGAGCATCGACGCCAGCGCCGGGTTGTTCATGAGGCCTGCCAGGTCAGGCATGCCGCCCATCCCAGCACCGCCGGCACCGGGACTCGTGGCGCCCGCGCCCGGGGCGCCGGCGCCGCCCATCATGGAGCTGACAAACCGCGCGGCGCTGTCCAGCGTGGCAGGATCGCGCATGACCTGTGCCATGGCCGGGTTGTCCCGGAGCGCTGGATTCGACTGCATGATCATCTGCATCATCTGCGGGTTCTGCATCATGGACATGAGGCTCGCCATCATCTGCGGGTTCTGCATCATTTGCCGCATGCGCAGCATCATCTGCTCAAAGCCAGGATCGTTCGGGTTGGGCAGGCCACCGAGACCGCCCATGCCGCCGAGACCGCCAAGACCGCCGAGGCCGCCGAGGCCAGCGAGACCGGCGAGACCAGGCATGCCGCCGGCCGCGCCGCCGAGACCAGCAAACGCAGCGAAAGGGTCGGCGGGGGCCGCGCCGGCCCCCGGAGCGGCGCCCGCGGAAGAGGGCGACGCGGCGTCCGGGGCGGCGGCGGTGGTGGGCGTCGGAGCGGCTGAGGCCGGCTTGGAGCCGCCTGAGCGCACGATATGCATGCTGTTGGGATCGTCATTGATCGGAAATCCATCGGAGCACAGTATCCCGTATCACGAGCGTGTCAGTGATCCTTTTCTCTCCATCATGCATGGCGGCGATGGTGACGTGGAACAATGAGGTGGACACGGCAGGATGGCGCCATCAGCCAACCGTCAGCGTCATCGTGGCCACTTACGTGTTGCCGTTGGCGACCTTGTAGGTCGCGAGGGTCTCCTCGTCCTTGAGAATCTTTCCCGCAAAGATGAGCTTCTGCATCGCGGGCGGCAGCGGCTCCTGCGAGTGCATGGAGGTCTTGTGATCCTCGAAGTGCTTGGCGATCTTCTCCTTCAGCTGATGGACCGTCTCCGACAGCGAGGTCTCGACGGGGAATGCCGACTCGTTCGAGCACTTGATGTTGATGGTGATGGAAGCCATCCTGGCAGCGCGACGCGTGGTCGTCCGGAGAACAGGGGGCGATGGCAAGGGGCTTAACAACGACGGGCACGTTTGGACGAGTCCGATAGGGAGAAATGCCAGAATCAGGATGAGACCAAGACTGCCGCTTCAAGGTGCTGCGTCGAGGGGTTACGTCGAGGGACAGGGGGTTCAAGCTGCCCCATGCTCCTCCATGCTTCCCGGGAGAAACGGTCGCGCGATCGCCACGAAATAGAGACAATCCGCGGCACGGCAAGACGACGCGTCCGTTCGGACCTGCAGCATCCATGCCTTCCGAGGGCGTCGTCGTGGCCGCTGCCTGAGATGGGCGCCATCGGACGCCGAAGTGATCTCGCGGGTCCCCTGTGCTCCGTCGCAGGCTCCGCGCCGCGTGCCGCGTGTTCGTGCATGGGTGCGCACCTGCCCCTCCAGGACGCATGGGTCCATGTGGCGCAGCATTCAATGAAAGCGCCCTCCCCAACCCGTGGTCCATGGACCCGTGCGGAACCGCTGGGGTCACGCCCGAGCTGCCGGGACGGCGATCTCGCCGTGGCTGCCAGAAGCAAACTTGGAAGCGCCATAGGCAGCCAGCACTTCAGCGACCACGGGCGCCATCTCCGTGGCTGCGCCCCTTGGCGACGCGGCTCAAGAACTAGGCAAACACGCGCTGCTTGCCGCTGGACAACCGCAGGCGCTGGCGCGCCCAGCGCGGCTTCAGGAACTCGGCCCACAGCGGTTCGTACGTGGCGAGCGACACCTCTAAGCATCCATGGTGAGCGGCGAGCGCTTGAATGATGGAAAAAGTATAACGAGAGTGCTAGGTATGGTCTTGGTGCAGGTGCAGATCGGATGCACGGTAGCAGCGGCTCGATGCCAGCCGTATTAACAGGTCTGAGAACCGCAACCCTAAATATTTGGGCTGGGACGGCTGGGAGCGGTGGAGAACGGCTGCGGCACGCGGGGGACCTCCTTGGGGGGAGGCAGGAAAAGAAGCATGCTTCGCGCCTCACGGGGCATACGCAAGCCTGCGAAATTTGGCGCTTCGCCAGCAGCTGCTGCCACAGCGTTGAATGTGAGGAAGGCCCTGCGCTTCCGCCATGTGGCCTGCAGCAGGCGGCCCGGAGGGGTGGGAACGCCCGGGCGGACCGCGTCGCCGATCGCTTGCCGATCCGTCGGAGCTCGCGCCGGTCGGAGTCGCCCTGCCACGCTTCCATGCATGACACACCTGCAGAGAGCTAGTCAGGTATGAACGTGCGGGGTCCTGGCATCTCATCGTGACAATGTGGCCCACCGTGGAGCCGCCTGACGCGACGGTCGTCCCCATTTCGATCAGGTCGGCCTCGCGAACCCCTCATAGCATTCTTTCTTTTTGCCTTACGCAGAGGAACTCCGACACGACGGACTTTGATCCTCGATCTGACTACTGTCATCACTGGCTATCGCCATCATCGGATCGCGATTGCGATGATCATCCAGGGGATGAGAACCATTTCCGCACGCCGTACTTGATCCCATTTCTGACGATACTTTCGCTCGTCTCAACAGTCGTCCCCTCATCTCGTTAATTGATTCATGGTCGAAGCGTGACGCAGGCCCCCCGTTCTCAGTCCGCCCTTGGCAGGCGTATGTCGTCGTGCCTGACATTCTGGTCATGTTGCCCTTTCCTGTCACGACGCCGTTCCCGCACCCGGCGACGCCGCCCGCCCAGCCACCCAGCGCCATCGCCCTCGACCGCAATGCCAAGCGCTTCATCCACCGCGCCTTCCCGGCGGCCATCGCCGCGGTCATGAGCGTCGCGCCGCCGCCCTCCGACGCCGCCATGCCCTCCGGCGGCCTCACCGCCCATCGGATGACGTCGGCTGAGCGCACCACCAAAGCGTTGTCGCACACAACGCGCGCGATGGCGCCGTCCGCGACGATCCGCGACGCCGATGCCGACCCCGACCCCGCGGCGCCGTCCTCGTCCGCGGCGCCGTCGCCCGCGCCGTCGTCGCCCGCGCCGTCGCCGCGTTCGCCGTGCGCCGTCCGCCGTCCGCCGACGCCGCTCCAGCTGAACGGCGTCACCCTCGACGCCACACCGCTGATGGGCCCCGACCTCGCTTTGAGGCTGCAGGCGCACTTCCCCGCGGCGATGCACGGCGTGGCCGCATGGACGCTGCGATACCACAGCGGCCGTGACGGCGGCGGGATGCGCACGATGCTGGACACGATGACGTCCGCCGACGTGGCCCACCGGCCCGCAGTGTTGGTCGTGCAGAGCACCTCAAGCCGCTTGTTCGGCGCCTATGTGCATTCGGGGTTCGCCTTGCGCCGTGGCTACTACGGCAGTCCGGCTAGTTATCTGTGGAAACAGAACATGGCGGGTGGGCCATATGTCTATCCGACGACCGGCCGCAACAAATGCTTTCTGTTAACAGAACCGTCATCGGCGCCTGAGCTCGTCATGGGGAGTATGGACGACCCCATGCGGGTTGCGGCGGCTGACAGCGGCGATGTTCCGGACGACGGCGACGACGACGGCGACGCCGCTTTCGGGCTGTGGCTCGATACGCGCCTCCTCTCGGGCCACAGCAGTCGCTGCGCCACCTTTAACAACGCACCGCTCGGTCCCGCCGACGACTTTGCAGTGTTTGCCGTGGAGGTGTGGACGCCCAATGTTGGTTACTAGTCATAGTTTCTCGTGATGTCGTTTCTGCAATGGTCGAGAAGGGAGATCTGACCAATAAATGACCGGACGACTCGGCCGGACTCGGGGGATCGTTGTGCAACAAAGATCGACGCGGCGGTGTGGATGGCGCCCATTGGCCACGTCGCGACCTATCACGTGGGCATTTCGGAGAGACGTTGTTATTGGAGTTGCGGATCGTTGGGTGCCCGCTCGCGGAGCGGAGTTACAGCGAGGATTGGCGGGGATCGGCGACGATTGGGAGGTGGTCGGGGGCGGGGGGAGTGGCACGCGCTGGGCCCACTATGTTTGGTTCATTGTCAAAACACAACTTCGGACGCGGCTTTTTTGGTCGGTGCGTCAGCGCCATGCCTCTCGATTCGATGCTTGCGTCGTCCGGTCACATGCCGCTGAGCAGAAACCACGCGGGCCTTGGCCACAGTGGCAGCGCGACACGAGGGCCAAACATGCCGACAAAGCATGGCGATCGGCCGAGCATCAGTCGCCTTCCATACGGAGAGGGGTGCATTTTTGAAGGATCCCTGCCGCGCGCTCTCTTTCGACGGCTGTGGATACCTGATCTGCTCATAAACAGACTCGAAGGCACGTCGGTATGGTTTTGAGGATTACACGAGATGAAACGACCAAAATCGGTGCACCCGTCGTATGAACGGCTGGAACGTGCAGCCCGTAAGAGGCTTCACTGTCGGCACGCCCCTTATTGATACCCTGATTCCCTCCATACTCTCGCAACCCTCGTGGTTCTCGCTCTCTGTCTCTCACACACACTCTATTTTATCTTGCACATATAGCCAAGTTGAGCCACGATGATGTCGCAGACGAACACGGGCGGCGTCGCTGTCGCGCCCGCGCATCACGGACATGCCTCCAGCGTCAAGTCCGCCCGACCCCGGTCAGACCCCTTCTCCACATCGATCAACTTGCGCGACGCCGACCGGCAAAAAGTCGCACATCTCTGTGCCGCGCTCGGCGGTCACGCCTCGCTGGTCGACGTGGTGATGGCGACGCCACGCGCGCCAGGCGATGGCGAAGGCGTCTGGAACCCTGCGGGACCTATGGCCGTATCCATCACCCCTGCGGGATGGGAAGACGCGGCCTCGCCCTGTTTCCATCTCTGCACCTTGGACGCACCGCACGAGCGGCTTTCGGTTCCCAGTAAGTCTCTGATTCCCGGAATGTTGCCATCACCGCATCTCGCAGTGGATGGCGCCACACTTGAGTAGTCGCCTACGCAGCTTCACTCACGATGCAGGTGTCAACTTGAGTTATGCAGTCAGTGAATTCTGGTCTCCCGCCTGTCTGGCGAAGCCGCGGCAGAACGCCTGGTGGGTGCATACCGCCACGACCGGTATTGGCGGCATCGCGAGCCCCGGTCGACCCAATGAGCCGGGGGGTGCGGAGGGCATCCCCGCAGTCGCGCTGCGCCTCCGCTTCCTCTCCCAGGCCGAGTATGACGATTTTGTAGCCCAGATGCATGCCGCGGTGCTGCAAATGGCCGAGCCGGGGCTACAGGCCCGTCTCGCCACGTTTGTCGGGAGTCGGTTCCCGCAGAAGCGCCAGATCGCGCTGGCCCGGCAGGGACTGCACTGCGAGACGGGGTGGAACGCCGCTGGCCAGATCGCCCAGCTCGCGGTCTGCGATGCGTGCGGTGCGTGCTTTGATCCAGATCCCGCGGAGAGCGGCGAGGAGCTCGGCCACGAGGCGGACGGCGGCGCGGCCGATCGGCACGGCCATGCGGCCCATCTGGACGCGACCGGCACGTGCTGTCCCTTCGTCGATGCCGATCCCACGTGGCGCGGCTTGCCCGCCCGCATCACGGCCGCGAACCAGCACCGCTTCGCCGCGCCAGTCGCCCGCCTCTGGGCCACGCGGCATCACTACCTGGTGTCGGATGGGCCGCTCGAGACCGAGCAGCTGACGCCGCACCTGGTGAACCTCTTCCGCTTCGAGAATGGCGACGACACGGGCGCCGACGGGGCGAATGGGATGCACGAAGAAGAGTCCGACGCGCGGTGGGTGCGCGAGGGCCCTGCGCTCGTGTTTGTCGTGGCTACGGCGCCGCCGCGCATCGTTGCGTTTTCGCTGCGCGGCGGCGGCGTGCCCTTGATCAATATGGCGCCGCCGCCCCTCTGGGGTCATCTCTGGCGCAGCGGCAGCGTCGCGATGGAGACCCCGGCCTCGCGGGATGACACGGCGCCACGTGCACTCCACGTGCCGACGATCTTCTTGAGCACGGGCGGTGCTCGCGGCGTTGTCGATCCCTGCCCCGTCCCTGTGCCTCGCCTGCGCGAGGCATCGCGCTCATATGACACCGGCGCAGATGAAGCGGCTCTCCGTGCTCAAACGCGTGCGATGCCGGAAGCCGAGCCCGTAGCACCGTTCGTGTCGCTGTCGCGGATGGCCTCGTTAGAGCAGCTCAGTCCTGCCGATGCGGCGTCGATGGATGCCCCGCGGCAGTATTCCTACCGCCCACGCATCGTCCAGGAAACATCGCACCGCATGCTCGCCCTGCAGTTTCTCGATACGGAGCAGCGCGACGCATTTCAGGAGAGGGTGCGCAAGCTGGTGCAAGGCGCGGTGGCCCGCCGCGCCACCGAGGCACGGCACCAGACGTTTGCCCACGCCTCGACCGGATCTCATGAACAGTCCGAAGTCGCGGCACGGCTCGCCCGTGATGGCTTTGGATACGACGCGTCTTTGCAAGCCGTGCAATGCACGTTTTGCGGTATGACGGCACCGTGGGCAGAAGCAGAGCAGTCGTCGCTCGCACAGGCCCATCGCACCCACGCGGAGCAGCGCTGTCAGCGTATTGCCCGTTCGCTTCCGTCCTGGGCGCCGGCGCCTCTCCTGTGTCCCTATGTGGCCGAGTCGTGACGCCATCTCAGTGCATAGCGAGGTACATGTTCATATGTTCATCGTTCATAGAAAATAGAGACAGACTCAGTAGTCTTCCGCTGTAAAATCGCCATGGGACCATTGGCCCTCGTGCTTGGCCTTGGCGGCGGCCTGGGCCTTGGCGAGGTGAGACAGGTACTGGTAGTAGAGCGTATCGTGGTGCTCGGGCTCGTCCTGCATGGCGTCGTACTGGGTCTTGGAGGCCTTGTCCAAGATGGCGTAGCCGCGCCCCACGATTTTCTCGTTGAGCGACTTGTACTTGAGGTTGCTTGCATGATCCATGCCGGTCGAGGCGGCTGAGACGCCGGCGCTGTACAGGATGAGCGAAGGCGTCGTGTCGCGCGGGTGCTTGACCGTGTAGGCCTTCAGCTCGGCCGTACCGCAGAGCTCCTGGAGGGCATTCGTCGCCTCAGGGCCATACTCCTCGTCGAGCGCCGGCATCTGGACAAACGCGAGCTGGGCCGCCGTGGCTTGGGCGGGTAGCACGGACAGGCGGTGGGCATCGACGAGGCGCTTGCAACGCGACAGCGGCAGCGTCTCGGTGTTGCCGTAGTCGACATAGATGACGTTGACCGAGGTCTTGTTGACCGTGCGCAGCACGCGCGCGCGGTACCAGTGGTCGTCGACGGTGAATTGGGCCGCGATCACATCGTTGTTCTTGGCGCTCGTCAGCGCGGGCTGCGCGGCATCCGCGTAGACGTCGCTGAAAGTCTGCATCATCGTCTCGAGGCGTTGCACGCCCTCGCCCAGCGTCTGGATGTGGATCTGGCCCTTGCCGGCATAGTCCGTCACAACGACGCGCTGCCCGTTCTCGTCGATGTGGGGGCCGACCTTGGGCGCCGTGGCACTCTCCTCGGTGGGCTCCGCGGCCGGCTTCTCGATCGACCAGACGCCGAGCTTTTGGCGCTCGGCCACGCCGGCGGCCGCCGTCAGCTGGGCGTAGTGCTCGTTGTGCTGCGCGCTGTACGAGTGGAGCGTCGCGTAGCCGGCCTCCAGGAGCATCGCGCCAAAGTTGGTGCCGTCGACGAACACGTTGCCCGTGATCCCGCCTGTCTTGTCCTGGCCGGTTACTTCAACCTCCACGTCGCGCTGCAGCAGGTGCTGGTTGGCGAGCTGGGTGGCCTCGGCGCCAAACGGCTCGGAGGTTTCGGACGCGTTGCGCGCCGTGCGCGGGGTGCGGAGGGCGTCCAGCACCAGGGTCATGCGCAGGTTCTGGCCGGGCACGATCACGCGGAAGCGCGAGCCGCTCACGACAAAGTCCACGACTGCCTTGAAGCGACGCAGGCGCGTGAGCTGGGTCATAAAGATCTTGGCGCGCTGGGCGCTCTTGGAGACTTCGGAGAAGCGGATGGGCGCCATGGGCGTCGTCGCGTGGATCCCGACCTTGCCCGCCTTAGCGCGCTCTTCGGCCATCAGCAGCTGATCGAAGCTGCTCGAGCGGTCGTCGTCACGGCGGTGGCGGATCACCAGCGCCAGGCCCTTGCCGACCAGCATCTCGGCGAGGTTGACGTTCTTGGACAGAATCGTGACGCAGGTGCGCGCTTCGTAGCCGGCATTGGCGGGCGTCACATAGTCTTCAGCGATAGTGACCGTCTTGCCAATGACGCGCTTGCGGATGGCCTCGCGCGCTTCATACTGGAAGTACGGCATCTCGGTCTGGTCGCTGTTCGCGTTGTTGCTGTGCAGGCTGGTGTGGCTGCCGGTGTTGCCGTCGGCGCTCGTGTCGCGCGGGATCCGAATCGACGACAGCGTGACCTTCTGCTCACCCTTGGTGCGCGAGGAGACCATCAGGGTGTCGCCGGAGATGACGCGGGTCACGGTGGCCTCCCACGCGTTTACGGGGGCCTTGACGGCGACGTCACGCCAGATCCGCAGACGGCGCTCGCGGGCTTGGGCCTCGGCGGCGCGGTAGCGGCCGGGGCCGCCGGTCACCATGAGGATGGAGAAATCGGCGCATTTGGCCAGACCTTCCTTGAGCAAGGCCTCGCCGATGTCGCCCAGCGGATACAGCACCGAGCCAAAGAGCGCGTTGCTGTTGTTACCGACGTTCTCGAGCAGCACCTGGACGTCCTTCTGGAGCAGACGGGCCTCTACATAGAACTTGGATTCTTCCGAGAAGGGCTCGACAATGTCGGGCAGGTTGGGGATGCCCTTGCGCCACATGGGGGCACGGAGGCCGGTAGCCTGAAGACTCAGCACGACGTGCACGTCCGGCTCGACCTTCACGAGCACGCGGTACGTGGAGCCATCCTTGACCTGCTCGATCACTGCGGGAAGGGGCTTGCCCTTGTGCTTGGCATAGAGCTTCTGCGCGTCCTCCTTGGAGAGGTTGTAGTCGACGGTGCGCGCAGCAAGACCGGCGTTGGCTGGGTCGTACTTGCCCTTCTGCTCGTGCTTGGCGACGTCGTGCAAGTACTCGAGCTCCGCATCAATCTCGTTGCGGCCCTCCTTGGGCACGGCCCAGCCCGCGGCCACGAGGGCTTTCTGCACCACAACCTGGTCCTCCGCAATGGGGGCCTGCGTCTGCAGCACGGCGTAGTCGCGGCCGCCGGGGACCGTGTACAGCACGCGGTAGTAGACTTCCTTGCCCACCAGACGGCGGCGGAGGAACTCGCGGGCTAGGAAGCCGAAAGGCTCCTCCTTCTCGGGGTCCCTGGGGCCGCCGAGGCGCGGCGCCACAATCGCCGCTAGCGAGACCAGGCGCTCGGTGGGCGGGCCGTTGATGGGACGGCTGCGCAGAATCACGGTGTCGCCGGACAGCACCGACTTGACGAAGGCCATGCCGCTCGCGTTCTGCAGGCTGTGCGTGTCCGCAGCCGCGGCCGAGGCCGAGGCCGGAGCCGAGGCCGAGGCCGCAGGGGCGGCCGTAGGCGCCATCGTGAAAGAGGAGCAAGGGAAAGCAGCACGCGGCAAGTCACCAGTATCAAATCCGAAAACAGAAACAGAAAACACAAGGGCTAGGGGCACGGGCACGATACAGCGACGCGCGTGAGACGGCGAGTGGGCAGGGGAGCTGCAGAGGAAACAACACTCGATAACCGTACACGCCGTTTGTGACATCATTTATCCTTCATTCCAACACGTTGATGCGTGTCAACGAGGCGATTCTGAACGCGTCGCCCATGTTTCCATGGGAATGCGAGACGCGTCGCATCTCCCCATTACCAGATAGGTCGAACCGAACCGCGTTTATCGAAGCGCCGCCGTCTGTCAGAAGCAGCGTTATGTCGCGCTGTCGGAAAGGCGAGGACGAAGCAACGGAGCGTTTGAGCGACGACGCGTGTTTCCGACGGCTTGCGCGCGGCGCAGCGCGGTAGCAGCGAGCGCCAATGCGGCGGGTCCTCGGTGCCCAGCGCGCGTCCCCCGATTTCCAAGGACATCATGAAAAAACCGTAAAGCATCATCGCCAAGCCGCATCATCACGCAAAGGGAAGAACAATCACTCAACTACAACAGGCCATCCAAAAACCTTGTCCATGAAATTCCTTATCTGATCGGCGTGAACCTTATCATAGCACCCTCAGAGGGTACCTTCCAACGAAGGTACTGGCCTCTTGAGTACCTATGGAGTAGACCATACCTATCGTGATTTTTGAAGACAAGCAACCAGTATACATTATGCTAGGGAAGGGCAAGGGCAACGCAAGACGTTGGAGACGGCATTGGGAACGGCGAGGAACGGAGGGATATAGCAAGGAGACGGAGGGAAGCTGAACGGAGAACGGAGTTCGACGGATGCAAGATGGAGACGGGGGCATGGATGCGATGGACGGAGGATGAAGATGTGGCGAACGATGAGCAGACGGAGATGATTCAATGAAGTGAAAATGAGCACCTCAGCAACTGATGATGTTCTCTTGAAACCCACCCAGCAACAACCGAGCACGAGAGGCACGCCGCGCGATCAGTCGTGGCCGGGCGCGTGTGTTTCGGAAGACTCGATTGCTGCCTGCTTAGGCCATTTGCGGCGTCATGTTCTGCGGCTCCGCCGGCAACGCAACGGCGCCATCGGCCGTCACATACGCATCGCCAGCGCGCAGGCCGGAAGCCGGCAGCGAGCTGAGCTTGGGCGAGTCATACGGCGACGAGGCCGATTTGCCGCCTGCTTGGCCCTCGTCACTCGAGCTCACAAGCTGCGGGCGGTAGACGGCGCTGCGGCGCAGCGTCGCTGCGCCCTTCGTCACCGCTGGCCCGACGGGCTCGGCAACGGGCGGCCGCGGCTTGCGGAACCACGAGCGCGGTGACCCGAACGTCTTGGGCAGCGCGCTCGTCTGCTGCTGGTACTGCTTCTCGACACTGGGGCCCGGCGGCGGCGGCGATGCCGTCGGCATCGGCACGCTCAGCGTCATCTCCATCGATGCCTGCGTCACGAGCGGGTGCATGAACTGGCTCACGTCGTGCACGCCCAGCGTATCGTCTATCAAAATCTGGGTGTTCTCTGTCGAGGAGGGCCTGCGCGCGAGCATCGCCACGTCCGGCGCGGCTGCATACTCGGGCGCCGCCGGCGCCGGCGCCGCGTGCGACAGCCGCTCCGGCAGAATTTTGCGCCGCAGCGACGTTTTGATCGAGTTCACGAGACCGCTGTCGCTGCGGCCGCCCTTGGCCGCGGCGGCGGCCGTCGGCGCGTCCACGACCCGGGAGCCCGGCCCGAGACCGGTGCCCACGGCACCCGGGTACAGTGCGGCGGTCTTGAGCGCCACCAGAGACCGCTCGACGGGCGCCGGGAGTGGCGCCACCGGATCGATGGTGACGGTATGGTGGGAAGCCGTCAGGTGCGGCGTCGGCGGCACCGCGGCCGGCGCAGCGGCGTAGTTGGCGCCGCTGTCGGTGCGCAGGAGGGAGGCCGGGTAGGGCTCAAAGGCGAGATCGGCGAGGCGGGGCCCGACGCGGGGCGGCTTGGCCGAGAGGAACATGGTGGCGCGGGAGGCGCCGCGGGGCGCGCAGACCTTGCCCGCGAGCAGGGGCTGCGGCGCGGCCGGGGTCGGCGGCTGGCGCAGCGGCGGTGCGGCCTCCGGCAAAATGTGACGCAGCTCGTCGGACCACGGGTACTGCGAGGGGTGCATGCCCATCATCTCCTGCATGCACTGACGGACCGCTTCGTAGTCGGGCCGCGCCAGACGGTCAAGGGAGTTGAGATGCATAAAGAAGCCGAGCATGGCCATCGGCAGGCCGGCGACGAGGGCCGGGACGGTGTTGGCGCGCTTCACCTTGGCAATGACATCCTTTTCCTTGCCTTTCCATGGCAGCGTGCCGGTGAGCGCCTCGACCAGCAGGTAGAACAGGGACCAGAGGTCATCGACGCGGCCAAGGTCCTGACCATCGTGGGCGGCCTGCGAGGCATACCGGGCGGTGCCGCGGAATCCGGCCTTCTTGCGGAGGGCGCGAGGCGCGCCGTCCTCGTTCCGCCAGCGGCGGGCGAGGCCCATGTCGACCAGGTAGAGTTGTGGGTGGTTGGGGTCGTCTGGGCGGGACAGGCAGAAGTTGGCCGGCTTGATGTCGCGGTGGAGCAGACCGTGCTCGTGGAACCGCTCAATCGAGCTGACCATGTGATAGCCCAGCCATGCCGTCATGCCGATCGACATGATCTCCCGGGGGCAGGCTTTTTTGAGGTCGCTGATGTTCTTGCCGAGCAGCTGCATCACCAGGTAGTCCGACGTCGGGTTGCGGTCCGGATGCGCAACGATGTCGTTGCGCTTAGTGCCCGAGTCCTTGTACAACGGGAAGTAAGCCTCTTCCATCAGTCGACGGAGAATGGATGCTTCAAGGCGGATTGATGGCCGCTTTGTCGTTGGCGACTCGATCTTGACGGCCACGTGCTCGCCGCTGTTGGTGTCGCGGGCCAAGTAAACCTCGCCGAAGGCGCCATTGCCCAGGATGTTGAGCTGGAGCGATCATGTCCGCACAATCCATATAGAAAAGCTGATCGGGTGAGAACAAGACATGATGGGCGGAAACATAAGGATGGCCCCGGTTGCGAGAGAGAAGCCGGTATCTCGAAAACAGTGTAGACTTACAATGTGCCAGCGATCATCAAGGACGCAGGGGGCGGTCGGGGCAGGCGCCGCTGGGGCGGCCGCGGCCTGGGACATGCCGACGATGACGATGAGTTCGCGTTGGGAAAGCTATCAAAAGTATAGCCGATAGAAAGGGGAGAAAGCGGGAAAAGGATCGGCAACGGCGGCGGCGGCGATCAGCGGATCGGCAAAGCCTCTTTTCTTTTTGATGCGGACCAAATCGTCGTGGCCGAATTGTCTAACAAGCGTGAATGTTAAATTATAGCAGTCGTGGAATCTTATGCTGTTGCTGGCGTATACGAACAAGCACGATGTCAAGGACAGATTCTAGTATAATATTCTAGGGAAACGGAGGCGGGACGAGCAGGGGGAGAATGTCTATGGCGATAACGGTGGAGTTGGTCACACTGGAGATAACATCGACAATTGACTCATCCGAAATTCACTCTACACATCGTGTGAATTATGCTACGACGTGACACTCGATCTTCAGGATTGGCATTATGATTACTCTTTTTTGTGCATGCATGAGTTCGAGCTAAGTATCACGAGCATGAGCGACCAGACGTCAACCAGAACGAGCGACGCGGCCCTGTCAGGAGACGAGCCGTCTTTTCGCGCAGGCCCCCGATCGGGGATCAGGGGCGAGATGTTACACATCCGTCATGGCCACCGCATGCGCCGTCGTTCAGGCATGAACGGCCGCTCTGTTGTGGAATCGGCGCCATGTCGTTCCCCGTTACTGCCGTGTAGGACCACGTCGGGCCGCGAGGCCCCCGGCAACGCATCCTCCTCGGGCGCCTACGACGCTCCTGCCCATGCTCTCGCTCTCACTCTACCTCTCACTCTCCCTCCCGCTCGCTCTCCGAGCGCGGCCGGCGCAGCGCCCGTCGACAGGGTTTGGTTTCGTCAACATGCCGGAGCGGCTTTCCGCGAGCCGCTACGTCGTCAGCAGCCCGCGATGCGCCGCGTCGACGCGTGGGCGCGCCGCGGTTGCTGCATCGGTAGGCCAAACCCCGCTCCGGACGCGCATGCGCCCGTTGTTCTGTGTGTTGCCTGGTGGGCCAACACGAAGTGCGATCATGCGACCGCCATGCGCATCGCGGTCAGTGCCGCCGCCGTCCTCGCCGCCGCCGTCCTCGCCGCCGCCTGCCGCCGGGGGGAGCGGCCGCCCCACCCCGGCGGGACGATGTCATTTGGGGGTCTCGTCTGATCGCCCGTCGATCACGCATGCCGACGCATGCCGACGGTTGCTACGAATTAAAAAGTCTCGTCTCGTCTCGTCTCGTCTCGCTGCGAAGATGGGCATCTCGTCTCGCCGCCGCGCACCGGCAGCGCCGACGACGGCGGCGGACTCGCGCCTGCCCTTGCCGATCCGTGGCGGGCACCGGTCGTGCTTTGTCATGCGGTCGATGAGACGATCGCCGACTTCCGCCCGCCGCCCGCCGCCCGCCGCCCGCCCGCCGTCGCCGTCGCCGGCGCCATCTCAGACGCGGTTCGGGTCCGCGCGCACGAGCAGCCGACGCCGGCCACAGCCATCACAACAAGACCCTGCCTCCGTGTCAAAGCGCGCAAGCGGCGACCGACGGGCCATCCGAAAGGTGGGAATCGGCTCGCGGTCGTGGACGGCCTAGCGACCGGTGATGGGCACCGGCGCTCCCGCTCGCGGCGCCTGGTTCTCGCCCTGCTCCTGTCGCCGCCGCCCGGCCCGAAGGGAGCCACATCAGCCGCCGCGGCGCGCGCCCCCGCTCGCGGCGGCGGCGGCGGCGGCGGCGGCGACGGCGACGGCGGCGGCGACGGCGGCGGTGGCCACCCGATTTCGGGGCCGCGGGTTGCCGTGAATGAGGGCCAGCCACGTCGCGGTCACGCCGTCGACGACGGCGGAGAATGAATGATGGCAGTGGGTGTGGCGAGACCGCGCGGCGGTGATCCATATGCCACCGTGCGAGATGCGAGCGGCAGAACCGGCGGATGCCCGACACGGCAGGGGACCGTGGAAAGCCTCGGAAATCCGCTGCCATGTCCGCGCGCACCCGCCGTCCGCTTCTCCGGAAGGCGGGGTGAGGTCGCACGACAATGCGCAGGTCGGGGGATGGGTTCCGCGCCAAGATGGCCTTTTTCTAAAGCGGAACAGCAGATTTCAATGGACGCCCTGTGCAACATATGGCCTTCGTGCCAGCAACAAGACATATCGGCCTATCGAGAGAAATGTGTGGCGTTAAGATTACATTCTAGCGAGCCACGAAAGGATGGCGCAAGTTTGCCGCCGGCGGCCAGAGCGAGATCACCTTTCGAACGGCTTGGGCGTACAAGGCGTGCGCTCAGCGCTTTCGCGCCATCCTGGTCGACGAGTTCCGGACGACCCGGGTGCATGCCAAGACGTATAGGGTCCTGAAACCATAGCAACGCCGGCACGGTAGGGTTGACGTCTCGCGCAGGGCGGGGGCCCACCCGACCGCGCCGAGGGCAGTCGACCGGGTCCACACGACCCGGGTGTATGCCCAGACACATGTGGTCCGGCAATCCGGTCAACACCGGCGCAAGGGGACCGCAGTCCGAGGTTTGCTGTGGTGTGTTTCTACCAACGGCGAGTTCGTGAACCGCGATCTCAATGCCGCGTTGAACATGCGACGATGCTTGACCTCGCTGGCCAGACCTATAGCGTTGTGCCGCAACCCGAGGCAAGCGCCCCCCTTGGGCCCTGCAGCCCAAGGACGGGAAGCTCATCCGCCACTGAACCAAGATGCGCGCTGCCTCCGGTGGGGCCCTCTCTGACATCCCGGGGCTAGCCACACTGTAGCCCCTGGTCGACAAGCGCATCGGGCGATACCTAGCCATTCTGCAATCGTCAATGGTTCGTGCGCAACGGTCAAACGCCAGCATTTAGTCACTTTCGTCGCCGCCAAAGTTGCTGAAGCGAAGTTTGCCGCTGCGGCGGGCCGCATCCTTATCTTGGTCCTCGTCTTCGTCCTCGCCTGCGCCTTTGGATTGCTTGGTGACGGCGCCGATGTGAGCGAGCACCTTTTCGACACTCTCGACAGAGGCGTTCATGCCACCGAACGCCGTCAGACCGATGATCTGACGCTGGAGCTCGCCGCGGCCGTATACCAGCAGGGTCGGGCAGTTGCGGTCCGGGTAGTTCTCGATGCACTGGGTCGCGGTGATGCGCATGAACTTGGTCGCCGCGTGGCGCTCTGCAAGACGCGTCAGAATCGCGGCCATGCGCTTGCACTCGGGCAGGTGATCCTGCGTCAGAAACACGACGACCCAAACCTTTTTCGACGCGTCCGTGACTTCACGGGTATAGTCGGGTTTCGAGAGATGCAGAATCGAGCCGAACTGGCGGTCGCGCATGTTCTGCATCTCAGCGAGACGGGCGCGGCGGTAGGCCTGCATGACTTCAGAGTTCTCGTCGTCCTCCTCGAGCAGGAGATCGAGCTCGTCTTTGTCCATGTCGGCGACATCCTTGATGCCCATCTGCTCCTTAATGACCTGATCCATCATGGCCTGGATCGCTTCTTCCGTGATCTCCGGCTCCTTTTCGGGGATGATCCCCTTCGATCGGAGGACATCATTCCATTCTGTGGGTGGTCACGAGTCAGGGGAGCGGGTGGCGTTGACAGGATTTTCACATCATCGTCATACATATATATGCACCAAGAGAAAAGAAAGTCATGATGAGGATCACGGAGAGGTTGGCGCATTTGCGAGGGCATCGAGCGAACCTGCCGCAGTCTGACGGCGAAAGCGGCGTACCTGTATCGGCGGTGTGGTCGTTCATGATGCGGGCGCCACTTAAAGTGGGGGAGGGGTCAGGGTGCGCAGCGTGTTCTCGAAGCGATCCGGAACGAGCCGTCGTCGCGTCGGCTATGACTCTGTACGAGGCTCCCGGCGAGTGAGACGTGCGACTTGCGGATGAAGCCGATGCGAGTTAAGCGGAGGTCGATGCGAGAGCCGGGATCAGGGGTTCCGACGCAAGTCATGCCATCGCAGTGTGGCGTTCATCTACGTGTTCCGGCGGAACGGATGACGCCGTTTCATTCCGGCGATCGAGCGCATCCGCCCTTTCACGGCGGCGGGTGCAGCCGACGTGATCTTGGGCCTGCCACGGCGATGTGCTCCAGCGTGGCCACCGCGTCGCGTGCTGCGGACCCGCGCCGCATGTTTGACTTGGTCGTCTTGCTCGTGGCGTGGAGCCCGCCACTGGGGGGTCGCCAGGGCCTTGAGGTGGTCATCTCTTGGGAGCCGCCAGGGGAAAGGGGGTCGCAAGCCCGTCCCGGTCAGCCTGATCCTGCCGCAGTGTAGCGTCGCGGTATCACGAGCCTGATCGGACAAGCCACCCTTCTTAGCAGGTCGACTTGGGTTGAAGGATGTCCCGCCCTGGCGATATCTGGCAGCATGGCTTGTCTGTTGTGATCAGACCAGCATGCCGTCACCGGATGCACTCCCCGGTGTTGCGATCGGCCTCAGCCCGAGCTCCACCCGACGATCCGATGATGCCTGGCTGCCCGGCAACGTGGTGACTGGACCATGACCATGTCATGGCGCAGCCGTGATACGGCAGGAGGGTCTGGCGCCAGCAGCATGGTTACGAATGCTGCGCCCTCGCGTGCTGGGAGCCCTGCGATGCGGTGGAGCTGACCCGGAGGATCCACAGCCGTGCGTCCAGCCGCTCCCGAGGGCGCGCGAGCCGGTCCGTACACCCGCCACGCGCCGCCACGCGCCGCCCGCTTCCGAGCTCGCGGCGCGTCTCAGGTCACCCCGCGAGCTTCATGCCGCCGTGCCCGGAACGCGGTGGTGATGCTGCCGCCGCCGTCGCTGCCGCCGACGCCGCCGCCGCGGCTGCCGACGCCGCCGCCGCCGCCGCCGCCGCCGCCGCTACGGCCGCCATCGGTCGGGGCGGCGGGCGAAGGCGGCAGCATCACCAGCCACCTCCGCCGAGCGGTACGGTGCGCGGCGACGGCGGTGGCGGTGGCGGCGGCGGCGGCGGCAGCGACGGCGGCGTCGGCAGCCGCGGCGGTCGATCGAACGACGCATTCGGGCCAAGCCCGGAAAAAGGTCACCGCCCGGCATCCTTCGCGGCGGACAGCGGCGTGCCTCGGGATCGGCCCTGTGCAACCCTTGTCTCCAGCACTCCGCCTCGTGCGATCGCGATATGAGGCGCGGGGCGGTGGTCGGACATTCATCGTGGTGGACGAAGGCGAGTGCGCCATCGTCAGTGCAGGCGTGTTGGCATGGGCGAGTCGCGGTCTCGGTCTCGGTACGCGACGATAAGATGTCATTCGGCGACTGTCTCCCCGTAAGGCCCACAAGGAAGAGCGGCCGATCCATGCATCAAGGCCATCACGACGTAGCCTCTGCGCGACCCTGTCCCTTCATACCCGCATGGTCGACTCTGATCAAAAGCAGGCGTTGCTGCACCCACTGGATCGTCATCTGCATCACAGCTTGCTGTCTTGTCGGAGACCCGTTTCGACCACCGCCCGACCTTGCCGCATCTCCCTCCGACGCCGTTGCCCGACGCTAACGCAACGCCTTTCGTCACCCGATACCCCCCCCTTTCGGTTTCAATCAAGCGGCCACTAACGGCCTGGCCCGTCAGTGCCCTCGCCACGCACACCAGCTCGCCTCTGCGGCGCTTGGACGCGGCACCGCCCCTGGTTGCGGCTTGACCCCGATCTTGGACGCCGGACGGCCGTGATCGTCGCCGCCACCGCTGCCGCTGCCGCCGTTCGGGGAGACATGCCACGTCGTGGTTAATCGGCGTCGCCCCCGGCTCGTGCGGATACGCTGCACCGACCCACGTCTGGAGGCCGCGCGCTGACCTGGGTGGGCCCCACAGGGGTCCCCGGTGATCCGCCACGTCTCGGCCGACGCCCGACCCGCTACCTTGGGCGTTCACCGTTGCATCTGCGCGTGCTGCTGCCACGATGTCGATCCTGTCGCGGATCCCGCTGCCGTTCCATCACGGCCGCAGGAGACCTTCGCTGCAGTCGGTCCAGTCGGTCGCGTCGCAGCGATCGCAGCGGTCGGTCCAGTCCGGATCCGCGGCCGCCTCACCGGGCCTGCTGTCGTCGTCGTCGTCGCCGATTCGACGCTCCCCATCGCCCATGGCCATGCACCGCTCGCCGTACTCGATCGCCTCGGCCAGCCCGATTGTTGAAGCCAACGAGAGTGGGCTGCCGGACGCCGCGCTGCCCGCGCGCGAGAGCCGCGAAGGCCTGAGCCCCGGCGTGCTGGGCCAGCCCAAGCCGTCCGGCGAGTTCGACGGCCACAGCACGAGCGGCGAGTCGCGCACACTGACACGGCTCCTCAGCGTCAAGACGGTCGGCACGCTGGGCGGGTTCGCCCTGCTCTTTAACAACGTCACGGGCCCCGGCATCGCCAGTATCGCCCAGGTGTACCAGAGCTCCGGATGGGTCGTCACGACCCTTGCCTTCCTCATATTCGGCATCCTAGCCACCTTCTGCAGCCTGCTGCTGGTTGAGTCGGTGCAGTCGGTCCCGGGCAACGCCCATTTCCAAGGCCAGGTCGAGTTCTCCACCCTCATCAACTTTTACTTTGGCAAGCGCGCGCACCGGGTCGGCCAATTTTTCTTGTGGGCGACGCTTGAATCGACCGCCATCCTGTCCATTATCCAGTCCTCCCAGGCCATGGACAACCTGCTGATTGATATCTTTGGCCGCACCTGTGGGCTCGCCCTCGGGCCCGCCGTGACTGGATGGACCTGCATCACCACGCGGCAGGAATCCCTCAGCAGCTTCGGCAATGTGTTTACGCTCTTTACGCTCGGGTTCCTGCTCGTGGTCGTACTGATTTTGCCGATGAGTCTGTTTGTCAGCATGGATGGCAACATCTGGGTACAGACCGGCGTGCACTTCGTGACCATCTACATCTTTGTTCAGTGGTTCATTTCGTCCTGCGTCAAGGGCCTCGACAGGCACCTCGTCCCGCCCATTGGTTCCGGCTCCGGGTTTGCCCAGTTGTTCGGCGTGGTGATGCTCAATTATGCCAGCGTCACCACCGTCCCATCCTGGGTGAATGTCCGCAAAAAGTCGGTCAATATCCAGTCTTCGCTGTGGTCGAGCAACATGTTCGCCTGCCTCAGTTTTGTGCTGCTAGGCGCGGTGCCCGGCAGCGCTTTCTTGATTCCCGACGACAGCAACTTCATTTCCATCGTGGCGTTGCATGATACCCTCAATCGCGTCGATTCCTATCTCTTCACCATCTCGCTGATCATGTCTTCCATTCCCGTCTTCTTTCTGATCGCGCGCGACAACCTCGTCCACAACCAGATCCTAACACAGGCTCGTGCGACGTGGTTTACCCATGTTCTGCCGTGGTTTATTGCGATCCCATTTCTCAACGGTCCCTTCTTGACGTACCTGACGGTGTGGACCTCGCTAGTGTTTGCGTCCGTCACCAACTTCACCATCCCGGTGCTCATCTACTACAAGGCCCGCCGATTCCGACGCATCTATAACGAGCGACGGTACCTCACTCCGCACCAGCGACGCGTGCTGCTGGTGATCCACGAGCACTCCCACGAAATCCAGACCTTTCTCGCGCGACGACGCACCCGTGCGCGCACGCGGTCGAACCACTCCCTCCATCGCGCCAATACCGGCGGCGGCGGCCAGGAGACGATGATGGGCATGGGGTCGGGCTCCGCCTCGCCAATCGGCATGAGTCGCCCCACGTCGCCGGGCCTGCTCGCGCTGCCCGCCACCGCCTCGCCGAGCGCCATGGCCCTGAACCTGGCGACGCCGCGGACGCTGCAGGCGCCATCCTTCGCTAACACATTGCCGGTGCCGACCGCGCTCTCGCCGTCTCTGCTGACCGCGGCTTCCGCCACATCGCGGCCCCCGCTGCATATCCAGACTGGCGAGACGGCCGCCACGCCGCCCGGGCTGGCCGGCGCCAAGGCCAGTCTGTCGCCATCGGCCATGACGAGCGATCCCCATATGGCAGCGGCAGGCGGCCGGCTCCGGGTGCCGCCGCGGCGTTCAAAGCGCCACGCGAGTCTGACGAGCATGTCGATGCCGCGATGGCTCTTCGAGCCGTCCAGCAGCCATCGGGACAGCGAAATGAGCACCGCCGGTAGCACCGCCAGCTCGCCAGGTGGCGTCAACGAGGCGGGTCGTGACCGAGACCGCGTGGTGGCCGCCACCAACGGCAGTCTCCATCCGTCGCCGGTGCTCACCTTGACACGGCCCGACCCCGACTTGTCCCGCAGCCCTTCCCTGGCGGCCCCTCTGCCGCGTCACGGGTCGCTGGTGTCGGCGAGCCCGCTCTACCCGTCGCCCTCCGAGAAGGACCCCACGGGAGGGTATGCCGGGTACGGCAGCGGCCTTCATTTCCTGCCGCAAGCCGTCAGCGACATTGCCGACGACGATCTCGATCCCATCGACGGCTGGGAGCTTGCCGAGCTGTTTGGCGATGTGCCGGACCCCGACGCCGAAGACGCGATGGCGCTGCAGGAGCAACTGGCGTATGCGCACGCCGTCGGCGGCCGCCCGGTCGCCGCGTGGTATGGCGGTGGCAACCACGGCAACAACGGCCCTGGCATGGCCGAAATTGGCAATGATGGGTATCCGTCGACGGCGGCTTTCGATGCGCCGGTGGGCGAATCGCCGACGCGACCGCATGCCGGCACGCTACCGGCGCCGCTGCGTCGCCGCCCATCGACCGCGACGGGCCTCGCCCACCCGCAGACGAGCCACGGTTCTTTGTTCCGCACTAATTTCCGCATCATGGGCCGGCTGAGCCCCAAGCCGGTGGTGGACTCGGCTGGGATCGGCCACGGCGGCGCGGTAAATCTGGCCGAGCGCGCGCCCGCTTTTACCGGCGCACCGCGCAGCTTACTCGTGATTCCTGACGTCCGCGTCAGTCCGCCCGACTCGGTCTCGCTCGTTAACGCGCCGCGCCACATTACGCCTTCGCCCACGGTCTGTGACGGCGACCGCAGCCCGGCATCGCCGACCTCCTCTGAGCCCACAGCGCCCGTGAGCGCGCTTATGAGTTCGCCCAGTGAGATGGAGAGCGGTGCATCCGCAAGCGCCGCCGTCGGTGCCGCCGCTAGTCCTGCTGTCGAGAGCCTGCCCGTCGAGGGAGCGTCCACGTCCGTGCCTCGGCCCTTCTCAATCATGCCGCCGCCGCCGGCCTTGACCATCACGTTGCCTGACGCTTCCGACGACAACCCCCGCGCCTCGGCCGCAGCGGCGACGCCGTCCTCGGACGAGCGACCGCAAGCCGACCGCTTGTCCCCGAAAAGCTGGAGCCCGAGCTCGAGTCCGAGCCCGTGCGCAGAGCACCCTGCACCGCCCTCCCCGAGCGCCGTCAACGACATGTTGGCCATGGTGCTGGCGATCGACACGGCGCCGGCAGAGACCCCGGCGCCTGCGGTGGTGGCGGCGGCGGCGGCGGCGGCGCCCGTTCTGGCATGGGACGCGCTCTCTCTAGCCCTCTCGCCCAGCAGCCGCTCGGTGCCGCCGCGATCGCCCAGTCTCCGTCCGAGTATCGGGTCAAGCACTGCCGTGGAAAGCGCGGCGACGTCCTCCACCGTCCCGGTTCCTGCCATATCGCCCTGTCTGTCGGTACCGCTGGCGCTAACCCCGTCGCTCACTGCAGCTCCGCAGAGTCCTGCGGCGGACGCGGATGCCGATGCCAATGCGGCACTGCCGGATGCCAGCCCGGCCCCCGGCGTCGCGACGACCTCATTATCCCCGGGCGCGACTGCAGCGCATTCCGTTTTGCCATCGATCGCGTACGTCAGCAGCCCCGTCCCGATGCAAGCCGCGTTGCCGGCCGTGCCCTTCTTTTCGGTCTCGTCGCCGTCCCTGTCGCTGTCCCAGTCGGGCGCCGTACCCGCGCGGCCGCTGGAGCCTACAACCGAAACGCTGGCGGAACTGTCGGCTTCGCGTGCGTCGGGCACGAACGCGCTCAGCGTGCCGTCGGCCCATGTCTTGGCGGGCGACGGGCCGGGATCGTCGACGTTGCTGAATGTCGTCTCTCGTGGTCCGTCGGACGCCGCCGAGTATGCGAGCAGCGGCATGGAGAGCGATGGGAGCCACGCGTGGCGGATCGGCATGCGGCCGACGTACGGACGGCCCATGGTCGCTACTCCGCAAGCGTCTTCCCTGCTCTCGGTCAGCCGCCCGACGCCGCCGGCCCAGCCGAGTCCCCATCAGACGGGCCTGGATCTCATGGTGGCGCCGAGTCGCGTCGAAGGCGCGTCGTCGCCGTTTGCCGCCGCGACGGGCACCCTGGCCGTCGTGCCGGGCAGCCCCGCCATCCACGGACATCTCGCCGCGGCCTCGTCTGTGCGCTCGCGGCCGACGTCGCCGTTTGCGGGGTCGGTCATGGGCCCGAACGGGGGCACCCTCGGCCGCCGCGCAAGTCTGCCGATGCATCCGAAGTTCCGGAGCCCCGCGTTCCGCTCGGTACCCAAATGGGTTCCGATCCCGACGATCTGGATCGCGCATATCTGCATCATGGTGACGTTGGCCTCGACGATCGCCAACATCATCTACAACATCGCTGAGTATGTGATCAACGACGCCGTGACGCCGTCGGTCACCGACCAGGATATCGACTGGACCATGCAGCACCATGGCTTGGCCGCAGCCGTCGCGGCCACGGCGTCCGCCACAGCGACCATGATGATCAGCACGGCTCGAGCCGCAGCGATACCCACCGCCTCGGCCATCGTCGAGTCCGTGGCGACAGCGCTCACCGTGCTCTGACTCTGTGAAGTCGCTTCACCTTCCCCCTTCCCCCCCTTTTTCTTTTCTAAATTTTGTTGAAAAAAGCTGGGGCACCCGCGACGCCCTCACACGTCCCTCTGCTGACTCGCACACCGATGGCTCTCTCGGTGTGGCACCCTCGGCGTTGCTGCAGCGGGTTCCTTCGCGCCAGTGACCTCATTCGACGGCGCGATCTCGACAACGACGCTGTCTGAGGCGCGTTGGGCGTCGCCATGAGTATCCGTGAGCGTCGCGTTCTGGATGAAGTAGCGGAAGACCGCGTCGCGGGCGCGTGGGGGAGCCTCCGTCGGACGCCGTGTCGCCTCGCCCGAGCCGCGCGCTCTCGGCTGCTGGTCGATCTCCCGGATCAACGGCGGTCCCATGACCCATGACGCCCCCGACATCACTCGTTCGCTAGGCCGCGGCCCTCGGTTCGGTCACCCACGCCGGTGCCCGTGATGTGGACGTGATGGGGGGGCGTGATCCTTCGATCGTGGGCGGCGCTTTCGCCCGTGTGCGTGGGCGGCTAACGCAGCGTCCTGGCGCGGTGGAGCGGTTCGGTTCGGCGGCGGCATCGCGACAGCAATCGCGACGGCGACGGCGACGGCGACGGCGATACGACCAGCCGTGGTGACGGCGAAACGCCAGCTAAGCCATGCGCGCCTGGCTGCGCGGGTGTGGAGCCGGCGGCCACGATCCACGCGTCGACGGCTTCACCGCACCGTTCGCGGTGCCCTGCGGTCAGGCCACGCCAGGCCCGGTCGCGTCGTGCCGCGTCGAGCCGTGCCGTGCCGCGTCGAGCCGTGCCGAGCCCCACCGACTGCGTCAAGCTCCCTCTGTGCCCATGAAGCGTCCCTTCGCCGCCGCACGAGCAAGACGCCGACCTCCCCCGGCCCCGCGCTGGCTCACGGGCAGTATCGCGGCGGGGCCATGCCAGGGGCTTAGCGGCGTGCGCGGCATCGTCTGGCTGCCGCCGCCGCCGCCGCCTCCCGAGGTCGACTCACGGCCTCCCGGGGCCATACGCGCGCGCCAGGGGCAACGCGGCCCAGGCGCATCGCCTCCGCGACACACGAGACATTCGCCGCGTCTAGACCCCTCCGCACGCCATGCGCATCGCCATGCGCATCGCGGCGCGCGAGGCCTTCATCCGCAGGCGGAGACGGGCATGCATCGCCTTCTCCTCGGGTCGACGAGACCGGCACGCGGCGAGATGCGATGCCGTGCACAGCGCGCCACGTGCGTCTACCACGTTTGTTTCACGTGACTCCTGATGACAACGCCGCTCTCCTCGACTGCTTTTGATACCACGCGCTCTTCTACTCGAGACGACGTCTCTCGCCGATACACTACAGTTCCGGTCGCACCCCACCCTTTTCCGTTTTGTCTCGTTTCGTCTCTTTCTTATTCTCGCTGTACGCGTTAGTTTTTTTTATACTGAATGATCGTTGTTGCGTCACTGGTGACACGCCACGAAGTACCCTTGCCCCACCAGAACACGCCCGTCGCCGCCTTATTCGCCTTATTGGACGCGATTCGGTTCTCTGGAACATCCCGCGCCCTGCCTTCGCTTTCGCCTCCGCCTCTGCTTCCACGTCGCCTTGTGGCCGCCGCACTCTGGGCGCCAACACGCTATCCCCTCTCGCCGGGGCTGTTGCTGCCTCCGCACCCCGATCGAGTTATCCACCCGCCCGCCTTGCTGACGCCACCGCGTATCGCGACGTCTCCTTGCTGCAAGGCCCGCTGATCGCGCGTCTCGCCCCCCCTGCCTCGCTTTTTTTTCACCGTCATACCTTCTCCTCCATGGCGTCTGCAGAGGATGACTGGCGGAAGAACCTGGTCGCGCCAGAGCGCGACACTCGCCAGCAGACCGAGGACGTGATCGGGAAGCGCGGCACGAGCTTCGAGGACTACTTCCTGACGCGCGAGATCCTCATGGGGCTGTTCGAGGCCGGCTTTGAGCACCCGTCGCCCATCCAGGAGGAGTCGATCCCCATGATCCTCGCGGGCCGCGACATGCTGGCACGCGCCAAGAACGGGACCGGCAAGACGGCGTCGTTCATCATCCCGACGCTGCAGAAGGTCAACGTGAAGCACAAGTGGATCCAGGCGCTCATCCTCGTCCCGACGCGAGAGCTCGCGCTGCAGACCTCCGCCGTCTGCAAGAAGCTCGGCAAGCATCTGCCGCTCGAGGTCATGGTCACGACCGGCGGCACCAGTCTGCGAGATGACATCCTGCGGCTCGACCAGACCGTGCATATTCTGGTCGCGACGCCTGGCCGTGTGCTCGACCTCGCAAACCGTCAGATCGCCGACTTGAGCAAGTGTGAGCTGTTCGTGATGGACGAGGCCGACAAGCTTTTGTCGCCCGAGTTCCAGCCTGTCATCGAGAGCCTCATCCAGCACTGCGCCCAGCAGTGTCAGATGCTCCTCTTCTCTGCCACGTTCCCGATGGTCGTGAAGGCCTTCAAGGACAAGTGGCTCAAGCGCGCCGTGGAAATCAATCTCATGGAAGAACTGACGCTCAAAGGCATCACGCAGTACTACGCCTACGTCGAGGAGCGCCAGAAAGTTCACTCGCTCAACACGCTGTTCTCGAAGCTCCAGATCAACCAGAGCATCATCTTCTGCAACTCGACCTCCCGCGTTGAGCTGCTCGCGCAAAAGATCACCGAGCTCGGCTTCTCTTGCTTTTACATTCACGCGCGCATGCAGCAGAGCCACCGCAACCGCGTCTTCCACGACTTCCGCAGCGGCAAGACGCGCCACCTCGTGTGCTCGGACCTGCTCACCCGCGGCATCGACATTCAGGCCGTTAACGTCGTCATCAACTTCGACTTCCCCAAGAATGCCGAAACCTACTTGCACCGCATCGGCCGATCCGGTCGCTTCGGCCACCTCGGTCTCGCCATCAACCTCATCACTCACGAAGACCGCATGAACCTCTACAAAATCGAGCAGGAGCTCGGCACCGAGATTGCCGCGATCCCCCCCGTCATCGACAAAAAGCTTTATGTCGCCGACTCGGGCGACATGTAAGCAACCGCGGCTGTTTCGCCGGAGACGACGCGGACAGCAACAGAGAGAAATGTCAGCTTCCTTGCGTTATCACATAGCGGATCGGCATGATACTCCTGACTGTTGCACCGCATTTTTTGGTATTGGACCGCCAGTGCTTTGGCGCGGTCGTAGCTCGACATGATGCATGCCTGCCTTGTCACGAGAGACATACACAGTCACTTCGATTGATACCACATCCGGTGATGTGGAGATCCGGTGATTCGGAGATCAGTGAGCCTTTCACGCCATGCCACGTGGCCGACGATGTGGTTGCTTCATTGCGATCGCGCCATTTGACTTTCCGGCGGGTCGAGGTCGTGTCTCCCTGTCTCATAGCTTGTTCACGAACACGGGACGGGTATGGCCTGATACAAAAGCGCGAACTGCCGCGTTGTTCCGTCATTGTTCACGGGCTTGCCCTTCCTCTGTTGTCTTTCGACCACGTGCCGCGTTTCTCTTCGTTCTGCGGGAATGTGTTCAAATAGTTACCATGTATTCCGGGTCCAATCACCTTTTTTTAGAGTTGCGTATACCCCATTGCGTATGCAGAGCTGTATAAGTCGAGATGCATGAAGCGTCGATGTGGGGCGATGTGTCAACGGGATCGTGTCGATGCAAAAGACATGCCGGCCGGGTCTATTTGCGCGCACGGCGACGCTGGCGTACGCCCGCAGCCGAGGCCGGCGTCGCGCCGCGCGAAAGCGCCGCATCTGGCAGCGCATCCGTCTCATCAGCGCTGTCCCCCGCCGAGCTCGTGCCCGACGAGGTCTCGTCTGACGACGTCGATGATGTTTCGTCAGGCGAGACATCGGCCTCAGCGACTTCGCGGTCGACCGCCTTGAGCGTATCGACGGCTTGGTCCTTGGCGCGCGCCACGGGTCGGAGCAGCGCCGCTGCAGCGTCCACGGTCGCATCGACGGCCTTGTCGACGGCGTCGTGGAGCTGCTCGGGCACGTCGTGGGTCATCGCGCGCGACGCCGTCGCCACGGTCGCCGCAACCGCGTGCACGGGGTCCTTCGCGCCGTCAGCCGGCGCGTCGGCATCGTCCTCGCGCATCGCGTCGACCACAAAGAGGACGAGCACCACGTTGGCGGTCACGGCGGCCGCGATCCCCGCGAGCGTGGTGTTGTTGTTGAAGTACCGCTCGAGGCCGACAAAGTAGACGGTCAGCGGCGCGGCAAACATGGCCACCGAGTAGGCGAGGAGCTTGGCGAGCACGGCGGGCGGGACGAGCGGGCGGTTGGCCCGCGGCCGCATCGCCTCCGGCATCGGGGCTGCACGCGGGCCACCAGTGTCGAAGCCCAGGCTGAAAACGGGGTCGTCGCCCGCCTGCGCGCCGATCGCCATGCGCTGGCGTAATGTCTGTGACGTCGAGGAGGTCGATTTCATCTGAGCAGCCATCGCGAGTAAAATAACGGGTGACTAAGAGGCGTCAGTCAAAGAAGGCGCTTAAGGCCGAGGGGCGCACGGAAGATGGAACCGAGTAAGAAGCGGAGGGTTCTGCAGCCAGAAGCACTCCTGCTATCGCATCCTGCCTTGCATCAATGGCATGTTCGAGAAGCGACGATCGGCATGTTTATACGTGTTCTGTTTTAGCCCTTCATGCGGCCGCCACGAGGGTCGTATCCGTGCGAATGCCGCCCTGCGGATCGGCTCACACCGGCGGGGTGCACGGCAACGCACGGCGACGCGGGCGGACAACAGGACCCCAGCGACTGACACGAGTGGCCCGATGGGTGCGTGCCGCAGGCGTCAATTGCGGGTGACGCATGACCCCCTTTTTCCCTCTATCGTTTTTTTTGTTCGCTTTCCAAACACTTGGATGAGCACGGGCCGGACCAGGATGCCAGTCGTTGACGAGAGCCATTTGAGAACGATAGATGAGTGATCGAAAGATCAGCGACAGCGTCGAGTCACTGAATGATCTTATCACATGACCTCCATCAACTGTGCTGATGCCCTATGCGATATGCCAGAAAGTCGCGCCGGGCTTGAAACACCCCCCAGATCTAGCACATCGGGCCGGAATCGGAGGGCGGAGTGGCATCGGTCCGTGCCCTCCTCGAATGAGCCAACGCTGTTTTGAATGAAGAATCACCACGTTCGGGTTCGCAGCTCGGTGAATACAGCCAAACCGGATATGCGCTCGAAGGCCTGGAATACGGCAACATCCAGCCGCCTGCGGGAAATAGATGAAAAAGCGGCGAGACTCAGCCCACGGCGGCGGCGGCGGGAGCTCCACGTCGATACGCCACGCGGCCGGCTTTGAGTCGATTCAGACCGCGCCTTCCCTCTTTTTTATTTTACCTGATCCCAGCAGCTGAATTTGTCAACCGCATCATACGAGCCAAGCATAGTGGAGAACCGTACGCGTCACGCCGGAGTGCATCGCAGCGACGAAACTCGTGTTTCGGGCGGCACATGGCCCATTTTGTGCTGGCGCTGTCGCATCGTGGCCTTCTTGCCTTCCCGCGTTGCGGATGTTCCGTCGCCGATTCCAGCGCTGCTCCGCGTGCGGATCATCGTCTCCAGGCGTCCTTCTGCGTCCCTCCTTCTCCTCCCTGACGCGCGTTATACGTATCCATCTGTCATCTCGAACGCGACCTGCTGCATCTGCGTCTGCCTGGTTCGCTCGGCCCAGCCTCGGCATCCCTCTGCTGCCAAAGACTACTCCCCTGTTGTCACCTCCATTTCCACGTGGCGTCCACGTGGACGGACCGATCCTGATCGGCATAGGCCGCACTGCTCGTCACTCTCGATCGAGAGAACGTCGTCGTCCCCCCTACGCGGCCGGCGCTTCTCCGTGACACCCCATTGTTGCAAGACACGGCGCGGCGCCTTCCGGGACTGGCACACCGGCCCCTCGATTTCGATCCTGCTCTCATCTCGTCCGGCGTCTGCCGCGCCGCCATGGCTACCATGGACCGTGATCGCGACGACCCAGAGGCCCGTCTGGCCTCTCACGACCGCCCCGACGAGGACGAGGACGAGGACGTCCTAATTGATGAGGACGAGGACGACGGTTATGACGACGACGATCTGATTGCCGACGACGACGGCGATGACGACGACGACGACGACGACGATGCGTTCGATGCGCTTGAGGATACTCATTTTGCGCCCGTGATTGCGGAAAAAGATCGCAAGAAGCCGTATGAAGTCGATTTTGCCGTGATCTCCACGCAGGACATGGCTGCCATGCAGAAGCGCGAAATGGCTCATGTCGCGGGGATTCTCGGCTGCTCGCCACAGCATGCCGCCACGCTGCTGCGCGCCTTCAGGTGGAACAAGGAGCAGCTGATTGAGCGCTACATGGAGAGCCCCGAAGACGTGGCGGCATCGGCCGGCGCGATCCTCGACTCCAGAAAGCAGCCCAAGCCCGTCCGCATACCCGGGTTCACGTGTGATATCTGCATGATGGATGACGATGGCGCCGATGGCGCCGGAATGGAGACGCTTGCGCTCGGATGCAACCACCGCTACTGCGTGGACTGCTATATCCAGTACCTCACCCAAAAAATCGTCCAGGAGGGTGAAAGCCGCCAGATTCAGTGCCCGGCGAGCAAGTGCACCTTAGTGGTCGACGAGACCACGATCGAGCAGCTGCTGGATCCGCCGGTCGTGGCCAAGTACAAGACGCTGCTATTGCGGACATTTGTCGACGACAACAATCACAAGCTTCGATGGTGTCCTGCACCGAATTGCGAGTTCGCGATCGAGTGCCATGTGCCGCCCTCAGGGCTCTCGGACGTCGTGCCAACCGTCACGTGCCGCTGCGGACATACCTTCTGTTTCGGCTGCCTGCTGGATGACCACCAGCCATGTATCTGCTCGCTTGTCAAGCTCTGGTTGCGGAAGTGCAAAGACGATTCCGAAACAGCGAACTGGATCTCGGCGAATACCAAGGAGTGTAGCAAGTGTCACTCGACCATCGAAAAGCACGGCGGCTGCAACCACATGACTTGCCGGAAGTGCAAATTCGAGTTCTGCTGGGTCTGTTTGGGGCCCTGGTCCGAGCACGGGACGCAGTGGTACTCGTGCAACCGATTCGACGAGCGCAACTCGGTCGACGCGCGCGACTCTCTTGCGAAGTCGCGCTCAGCGTTGCAGCGTTACCTCCACTACTACAACCGGTATGCGAACCATGAGCAGAGCGCGAAGCTAGACAAGCAGTTGCACCAGAAGACGGAGAAAAAGATGGAAGAAATGCAGAACACAAGCAACCTGTCGTGGATCGAAGTCCAGTTTCTCAACAAGGCCGTCGAGGTCTTGCTACAGAGCCGCATGACCCTCAAGTGGACTTATTGCTTTGCTTACTACTTGAAGCGCGGCAATGCGACGGATCTCTTCGAGGACAATCAGCGCGATTTGGAAATGGCCGTCGAGATCCTTTCGGGGTTGCTGGAAAACCCTGTGGATCCGGACAAGATCGCCGAGTTGAAACAGGCCGTGCTCGACAAAACGGTCTACGTCGCCTCGCGTCGCGAGGTCCTGCTCATTGACACGTCACGCGGCCTGCTGGAAGGACGATGGGAGTATCAGTATCCTTAAAGATCCATTAATTAATAAAAATTGCAAAAGCTGCGCGAGCCCATGGCGAAGACGCTGTCTGCCGCGGAGGTCAGGACCATCATGTGTTTCGATGTCTGCAGCGGCATTCGCTTTTGTGGATTGACGTGCATCGCAAATGTTTTGTTGTCGTTGGACACGAGACGGCGATTAAGTAGTAAATCGCGCGACTTTAGTCGCCCGGTCGACTTTTCTCCGAAACGAGGGGTCCACAAGAAACCCATGGTGGTGGCCTATGGCGCTTCCAAGTTTGCCCCGGCGGCCAGCGCGAGATCGCCGTTCCAACGGCTCGAGCGGACCGGGGGTGTGCCCAGCGGTTTCGCATCATCCTGGTGGACGAGTTCCGGACGACCCAGGCGCATGCCGAGACAAATCGGATGACCAGGGTTAAACTCCCGGACCCGAAGGTCGCACCGATCTCTCGCGCGTCTCGGGCGGGCGCCCCTCCGGCCGAGCCGACGCCGGTCATCCGGATCCGCAGGACCCGGTTGTATGCCCAGACGAATGCGGTCCTGAAACTCGGGCACCGCCAGCGGTGCCCGGGTTTCAGGACCGTGGATCGAGGTTTGCTGTTCACAATGGTGAAAGGTTTGCGGCTCATAAACTTGCCTTGGTGTGATGCCACCAACGGCAAGTTTGTGAACTGCGATCTCTCTGCCGCATTGAATAACGCTGCTGGCTTCACGGGTCAGACCGAAGGTCTCGAGCCACACTCCCGCAGGCCTCATTGCAGCCCGTGGTCGGCAAGCTCATCCGACAATGAACCGAATGTGGACTTCCTCTGTGGGAGACCTGGGGGTACCAGGGAGGGAATAGTATTCGAGTTGAACAAGGACGGGCCTATATCTTAGAAAAATATGAAGCAATTCAAAGTTGTTTTCGTCTCATCTCGAACCAATCAGTACCCATAACGTTCTATACCACGCACCCAGTCTGTCACGAGTTCCAACACCTGGCGCACAAGCCCTAGAGAGACACACGCGGTACGTATCGTGATAGGTGTTCAGGACTCCCATGGTGACGGAAGGGGCGGAATCTTAAACCAACGGGAAGGGTTCAGAAAAGAAGCTGTCGAGGTGTTCTTCACCCGATAGGCCCGCATTGTCGCCAGGCACCGTCAGTGCCGCCAACTCCGACATGGTCGGCATCGGCGTCAGCGTCTTGGTGATCGGCAAGTTCTGCGGGGTCGCGAGCGGCGTCAGCAGCGCATGTTCGGGCATCATGTACGACGTCACGGTCGCCTGCGACGATGCAACGGGAGGCATGCCGCCGACGGCCCCAGGACCCATGACGGCGATCGTACCGTCGTGGTCGTAGCCGCCGTGCTCCATCTGGCTGGCATGCAAGGCGATGGCGTCGTGATGGTCGCTCAGCTCACGGCTCATGTGGGGCGGGAACGCATCCATCTCCTCGCGATCATACCCATAGCCGTGATCGTTCTGGAGCTCGTGGGTATGGTGGTGGGTTTGCTGCGCGTAGTGATGCAAAGCGGATCCGCTGTGGGCATGGTGGCGGTGGCTCTCGTCCATCTCATCATGGAGCGACGACATGGACGAGGACAGAGAGTCGCCGGCGGCGGCGGCGCTGCCGATGGAACCCTTGCGCATCGCCTTCGGACGGCAGCCGCGCAGCGTCTCGGCATGCTTCTTAAGGGCGTCGCGGCGCGCGAAGCTATGGCCGCACCCGGCGCACTGGAATGGACGCGCGCCGGAGTGGCGACGCGCATGGCGGGCCAGATCGGTAGTGCGGCGGAACCGAGCTCGGCAGGCGCCACACGCAAAGGGGCGCGCCTCGCTGTGGCAGGCGAGGTGCGAGCGCAGGTTCTGGAGGCGGGTGAAGGTGCGCCCGCAGTCAACGCTCGGACACGTGTACGTGGCACGACGCGTCGTCGGGTCCAGCACCGGCACGACACGGTCCATCTGCTCCGCCACCATGGCCGCGGTATGCGCGAGCAGGGCCGGCGAAGCGGTCCCCGTGACCGGTGAGGTGCTCCCGCTGGCCGAGGCATCGTTGTCCGAGCCCGCCGCGTTGTTAGGTGCCATGTGGGGCGTGCCAGGCCCGCCGGAGCCGTCGTTGCCGGCTTCGCTGGCGGCATAGTTGCCGTTGCGTTTGGACGGACGGCCGCGCTTCGGAAGATGCGGCTGGCTGCTCATGCTCGGGTCCAGCAGCGACGCGTCCGTCTCGTCCGTTAACAGCACCACGGAAGATTTGGTGCGGACATCACGCGGGGCTTTGCTCCGCCGAAGCGGGCCGGTGGCCGAGGAAAAGGACGATCGGCGAGAGCCCATCAGGGAGGGAACCGAGATCATGGAGGCCGACGGTTTCAGGGCGGGCGAACCCATGGGAAAGGTCGACATGGCCTGGTTCATATAGAGGTTTTCCATGTAATTGGCGTAGATAGGCTGGTCCGTCGCGCCGTGGTACTGGGGGCCCGCGAGGGCCGGAGCGTAGTGCGCATTGTAGTGGTGGCCGTGGCCCTGCGCGGTGTTGAGTTGTGGCGAGGATGCATAAAGGCCCTGTGATGTCGGTGCCGAGCCCATGAAATGCAAGATCTGGCCTTGGAAAAACTCGGGCGAGTTGTGGTTGGCGGCTTGGTACCCCTGCGATGTCGACTGCTGATGCTGTGATTGGGCATGATGTTGCTGCGCGTGCACCTGATGCGACTGTTGCGAGTGCCCCTGCGACAGGTGGCGAGCATCATTGAAAGCAGCGGCTGCATGCTCATCTAGCGAGTGCGTGGACGAGCCCGGGTACGAGATCATGGCAGTTTGTCCGAGATGAAAGTCTGGCATGGACATCGCGACCGGATGCGCCGCGCCGAGCGGCATAGGCATCGCCATGGCCGCGCTTTCCCCCGGACGGCCAATCATCTCCGACATGCCGCTCACGTTCGGTGTCGATGTCGGGCCAGAGTCCTGTTTAATCAGATCCAAGTTTGATCGGCTAATCGCGCTTGGCAACGGGATCATCATCTCCGAGTTGGCAGCGAACATGCCGATCGAGTCGCAGCACAGGGGCGCTGACGAGGAGGGCGGCCCGCCGCGCGCCAACGAGATATTAAGCTGAAAAAAATGTTGGCAGCCAAGGATGGGGCAGGTGGCCAAGCGAGAGTGCTAAAAAATCACGATTACGAAAAGAGAATGCGGGACGTCAAATGGGGGCCCAGCCAAAAGCGTCGTAATGGCGGGGTACCTTTTTTTTTGGTTTTTCGTTGAAGTCAATGGGTACTTTTTTGTGGGTTTTGTCAGTGTAGCGGATGAATGATCTTAGTGAGAGGAAGGCAATTCGGTCATGCCAAGGCCGAAAATGCAGCCGTGTGGTTCAAACGTCAAAGAACGGAAATTGACGGCGCTAGCACGGGTAACTACTATATACACTAGTGCAGCGGAATGAACGTATGGCGGAATGACGAACGGTGAGATGCGGTAGGTGTTCGGGGAAAAGAACGCAGTAGTAGAAGTGACTATAAACAAGACGATACGGGATGCCAACGAGCAGTGCCAAAACGGACAGGTTGTCCCAAGATCGTCAAAAGGCAATAGTTGAATCGAATATGCGTGGGAGTATGAGATATCTTTCTTCGGGGCGTCTGTCAGCTTAACGGACTCCACGCCATTCGAGCTCTCCACGCAACGAGAAACGTGGGCCGGACATTAACCATTGAATGCATAGCCGATATCATGTAGGGTTTGGCCCCTGCCGTTTATATTCGATGGGCGCCGTTGTCTGCTGTAGGTCATCACGATCGGCCGCCTCCAGCTCCCTTGGACGGTACGCCGGCTCCGGAAGGCGGTCGCGCGGAAGCGCCTCCCGCCGTCCGAGCTACAGGCAAAGCAAGTCGTCACGCCGTCCTCACGGAATCCTCCGCTGATGTGAGCGCGCCACATCTTTACGGCGGCATACAGGCATACAGGGCGGCACGCCGGATCGAGTGTTCGTCCGCCAAAACCAAGTCACATGGTAAGCGATCGGGCGCCAACGATGGTCTCCAAATATGGCGAGGCCAGAAAAAAACCTACCTGGGTGGAGGCGCTTTGCCGACCATTCCGCTCAGGACCCCTCTGGGCGGACCATCGCTGTGATGCTTGGCGTTGGAGATGGCGATGATGCCGTCCCGGGGTCGGGGCGCTTTGCCGAGACGATTTGCATCCTTCGCGAACGCCGCATACGATGCTCGGGAGGGTCGCGACGCCCGGCAACGGCAGCAAGTGAGGGACCCCCAGGGTTCACGGCGATCGGCAAACACCCACCTCTCCCTCCCTCCAGGGCGGCAGGAGACCCTACCGAAACATCCGAAACTAAAAATGAAGATGGGTCAAAAATGCGCTGCGTAAAAATAAACGAGGGGACAACGTTGCCCCAGCGGTGATTATCTCACGAGACAATCCAGAACTCCACACGAACAGCGGTGAGCGAGTGGCAACCGGCCAAAACCGCATTGAGACGCCACTGATTCCCCACTCCTCACCGCGACGGCCCGACTGGCCCCCTGGGGCTCTTCGTCGTGGGCGGCCGATCGCTAAGACTCCTGTAAGGCCGGTCTTGGCGGTTTGTCTAGCCTTCGAAAACGCCAAGGATCGCCGCATGCACCGCCAGAAATGACGTGGCTGCCCAACGGTCTGCAAGTGGCGACGAGGAAGAGAAGCGGTTGGCCGGGTGTGACGCACGAGCGACTCGAGGGCGATGAGATGATTGAGGAATGAAACTCCGTATGAACGACTGGCCAGCACCACATCCCGTCCATAGAGTGAAGCTCAGCAATGGATCGCCAAAAGCTTCTTGTCCACGCACGGCGATGTGGCGCGCGGTCAGTGCCATTCTCATGTCGGACGCGAACCTCACGTTCATCACTCTTGCTCTCAAGCATTGTTGAACAGATACGAACCCGGTCCTCTCGCTGTGAAAAGATGTCTGTGTCATACGTTTGCAGCATCGGCCACGGCGGACAAGGGGACTAAAGCGCTGGCGGGTCAAGGTCGATCGCTGCTGTCATGATCGGCGCTGACGCTGCAGACTAGCGCTGATACCGCGCATTAGCGCTATTGATTCCTCGCTGGCTCGCGTATGCTGATGTGGCGACACGAACCAAGCCGGTCGGATTTTTTTTTTTTGCTTTTCACGCCAAAGTATATGATCTGGTTTCAAGTGGCAGAAAGCGTGATTGATACATCGCGGAGGGTCCGGCAGGCACGGAATGCCAGTGTGGGCCCATCGTTACGGTTGCCCGGCGCGTTTTCGAGCCCGCGGCAGGATGTAGCGGAGATTGAATCGGGACGGGCCGAGGGGAGGATCTGCTGCGGCGGTGGGGAGGGGGGTCGTGTCGTCATCCACCGCCCTCGCGGCATAAGGCGGGCCCCATCCGATCGGCGCGACGAGCCGGCGCGGCAATCATGCATTGTTGTGTTGTGGGATGGCATGGCGGAGGTTCCGGCGGGAAGTCGCGCACGCAGAAGATATGCTCCGGTCGCCGCCGTGCTATCAACACATGGCATGGTGCCATTCGATGCCATTCAAGGCCATCCGTCGTCGTCGGCGTTTTCTTTTTCCTTGGTGATGCATCTAGCACAACAGACCCTGCTCATCACACCCATCGAGCCAGAGCGCGCGCATGTCCACCCTCCGCCGGACGTCTGCCGTCTCAGACCGTCGATTGGCGTCGATCTGGCCCAAAGACGCGGGGAAAGCGTGTTGTGAGAACCATCACTAGGCGGAGAAACACGTCGCTAGCCGATCGTTGGGTCCCAAGAAGGCTGCTGGGCCATTTCTGTGAAGCGACTGGGCCGGTCGCGACGCAAAGGGCCATGTCAGAGACTGCGACAAGTGGAGCGCGTCTCGGGTCTTCTCGTCTGGCATCGCACGATAGACGCGGGAGCGGACCTTGGCAACGCCCGTATCCCAACGAAAGACGGGTCCTTAGCAACGTGGTCACTGGAAGAGATGAATCCGGCGGGCTTCTGAGGAGGAGGTATGCTAGCCCCCGCTGAACCACACGTACGGAGCAGGGCCCGATGGATCGTGAGAGCCCTGCTCGACTCTGTGCAGGGCGTCGAGGGTAAGCTGGTGCCATCGTTGGCGACGGTTGAACGCAATGACCGAAGCTCAACTTGGGCTCCTGCATGGCCAACCGGCGTACCATGAAGAAACATCCATTGAAAGTCATACAGGTATGAATCGAGATGGACGGGATACCATAATCAGGCCATGCTAATGTGCCAGTTTGCATAGTTCACCATCACCATCAACATAGAACAACAACTTGATCCCCACTGCGACAGGCGGCCACATCACCGGTCTCGTGATTCCTTATCATTTCAGATTATCCGATTCCTCCTACACCATGTCTATCTGCGAAACTAGAACCCGATCGGCATCCCAACGCCACCATGGCGCATGGCGCAGGTCATGGCTCGGCATCGCTGTTCTCCTCGTTCTGGCGAGCCTGACGCTGCCGCGTGGCAGAGCCCTACCCGTCGTGCTTCTTCAGGCATCCGAAGCACCCGTTCAGTCTGCATCGCGGCTCTCTCTGGAGACGGTTCAGGCGGTTGTCGATGCGGTGGCCCAAAAAGCCAGTGTCCTGGCTGAGCAAGTGTATACGATCGTAGCATACGATGAAACAGGATCGGCGCCCAGCTACGCTTGGACGACCAAGGCTTCGCTCGCAAATCTGACCGCGACGGTGCGGAATCCCAAACGCCACCTGGCTCGACGCGACATCGTGACCGATCCGGGCGCCTTTGGGGTTGGTACCAACACGACCTTGCGGTTCGCGGTAGGATCGTCCTTCATCGTCGACATGCAATGTGCGCCGTCGCCGACTCGCAACGACGCGTCGATCATGACAGCATTCTGCAGCGAAGCTTACGGCTCGGTGCATCGGGCCATCTCGCGCATCGCCCAGACCGTCGATCTGACCCATCCCGTCTGGATTTCTATGAACGTCTACTCGTTCTGCCAGCAGCGGCTGGACATGGCCGATCCCAATGCGAGCGTGGCCGCGGTGTGTGACGACGTGGACTCGGTTCTTGGCAGCGCCGGTCCCACGGCCTGGTATGCATTCTCGCCCCAATCGGCCGCCGCACTCGGCGTATGGTCCAACGTCACCTATCCCTCGAGTCTTGTGCGGCAGCACATCCCGGACGACGCTGTCTTTGGCGACTCCAGCTTCACGAGTAACAACGTCGTGTACGACATTGTGGCCAACTTTAACGCCGACTTTGCATGGTGGTTCCCCAAGAACGACGATACTGATGCCGGCTATGCCGACTTTATCAATGGCTTCATGGGCAAACTCGGCCGCTCGTCGGTGCCGCTGTACACGAGCGGCGACCAGCCCGTTTCCAGCGCGAGTGTCACAAGCTACTATGACATGGAACAAACGCTGGTGCACGAGTTTATCCACGGCCTGGGCTTCACTTCCTCGTGGTATCCGTATCTGACCCTGTCCGGCAGCATTCGCAGCGCGGCCATAAAGGCGCTCATGTTCCCCTCAGACTTCTTGCGCAATGAAGGCGGCTGCATCGTCGGCATGGGCCTGCCGTACGTCACCGACCGTGGCTGGGCGCTTGCCGAGTCCGGCATCTGGTTGAACGGGTATGCAGAGCGCATCCGCGCCGGCATCGACGAGACCGTGGTCGCGCTGAAGGCTTCCACGGGTACCTCGCAGCTGGAGGATGCCGCATGGACTGACGACGTCTTTGTAAGCCAGTTCGCGACCACCGACGGCTATCAAGCCGCCCTCAATCTCGCGACGCGCATCAAGACACAGGCTATTGTCTCCTGGTACCCGACGGCGCCGTCGCTGTTCGTGACTCCGAATGACATGCCAACTACCAGTATGTCTGCGGCTGAGCAGGTTGACTTTGAGACTTCGTGGGCCGCCGCAGTGATGTATACGCCCCAGAAGCTGCAGCCAGGGTCTTCGTTCAGTCACTTTGACAACCAGTATTATGAGGGCTCGTCTGAGTTCATGATGAGGCCGTATGGCACCCAGGGCGTCGGCCTCGACGGCTTCATGAGCGCGGACACGCGCTACGGTCCCATCGGTCGCGCGACTCTCGGTGTGCTGACTATGATGGGTTATGCCACGGCGCTCGGACCCGTCGTCGCGAGCTTAGCCTAATTCTTGCCCGCCAGTTCATTCATTGCTCTTTTGCATCACTTCTATTCCCTTCCACTCCCCTTCCATTCCTTATTCTCATAGACCCGATAGAGACCAAGAGCCCATAGGCGGCTTGCAATATAGTTTAAATACTTCATTTTTCTATGACGGAGATGTTGCACTCTTAGATCTTAGTTGTCGTCCAACAGGGCGTCACTGCAGGGGGCCAGGCGAAGCAGGAGCCCTTCGGCGGCCATCGCATCGACCAAGGCACGTGGCCGACCCCACGCGGTCCCGCCCAGGGCAGCCAGGGTCGATGCCGGTGATGCGGAGACCGATGCGGGGGCGCCGGTTGGGCCTGACGAGGCCGAAGCCGACGCCGTGGATGAGGCAAAGAACCGGGCGCCAGCGCCTGCACCAAAGCTCGCGCCCCCGAGCCCCGATGCGCCAGGATTCCTACCGGACGCCGAAGGCAATGCCGCTGCGGCGGCTGCGGCGGCAGGGGTCGCGGCAGGCATGGCATGCGGCACGAATGCCGCTGTCGGAAAGGCACGCGCTGCGGCAGCGCGGGTGGCGGCCTGTCGCCATGGAACGAAGCTAGGCATGGTCGTCTGACAGATGCGAAACGGCGTGACGATGCGCTGCTGTCGAGTGGCAGGTCTATGGACCGCCGCGTGCGCAGGCAGTCGAATGCCGGAACGTGCGTCGTGGACTTGTTGCTTCGCGGGCAAGAAGCCAAACTTTAGGGTATCACACGTCCGAGCGGTATGCGAATGCTAAGATCGCGCGCAGATCCCACGCGGATTGCGCCGTTTGCGGGTAGCAGGGGGTCCGGATGACGGCAGGCAGGACCGGTGGACGGAGGCAGGACGGAGTTGCGAGGCCTGCGAAGGGGCACAGTGCCACGGCGCTTCAGCGATTTGGAACGCTCGAAGCTAGAATCGTAACGGCACAACAGTTAAGCTACATAGCAAACTTTCAGCTCGCTCGCTCGCCTCTGTTAGACATCGATGCCTCAGCGCATTGTCTTCCTCACGGCGGACTTATCTGAGGCCGAACGGCGGCCGAACTGGTATCCGCTAGGATGAAGAGCACAGCGCTGGCAACGCACCAGGCCTTGCCTCTCTTGCCAGAGCAAGAGCAAAAGCAAGAGCAAAAGCAAGAGAAAAAGCAAGAGCAAGAGCAAGAGCAAGTCGTAACCGCGACCTGAACGCCGGTGAAAACACCCGACCCCACCTGGCCTCGCCCGTCAGGTCTGCTGGGGTGTGTCTCGTCGCGGGGCAGAACAGGTGGCAGGATGTGCCCATGCGGTGCTAAGCCCCGTGTTCGGGTTGCCCGCCGACACGCGGTCCACTTGCTGAGCGCCGTATCCTGACAAGCCAGCGGCAGCGGTAAGCATAGTTTTCATTGTACGCTGCCTATCATCCAAATGCGACTCTGTCATCAAAGGCAAGCACCTCCGCGGCTACTGCATGAATTGCTTTTTCCCAATGCGCCTACATCGCGGAATTACCTTATGAAAGAACTTACGATTTTGACCGAAGTGGAAAAACTGCTTGTTCAGAAGTATGTACATCAAGGCCACTATGACCACGCATACTGCAGTTGCGAGAACAAGCGGATGCTGCTGCTGATGGAAGCTACTGGCTGCCGCCCGACGGTTTTCACCCGATTGAATCCAGACACATTCATCGACTCCCACGGGAGAAGGCATAGAATTTTCTTCAAAATGGACAATGTAATTTTTTTAGAGCGAGAGGACCGAAGACTTGCTCGTCGGTGACCGCGCAGAATTGGACATCCGTATCGGGGTGTACCCGGTTCGGCTAAAGCATCACTTGGACAATGTCCCCGAGCTGGAATTCCAAATTGAAACCTCTTTTCTGACGGTTGCAACATAGGGTAAGGCTGTTGCTTCGTGTGGGGCTGGCTCAGCAATGGACATGACTTTATTCATCTCAAGTATAATAGATAACATCGACGGTTTTACATATCATCAACGACCTGGAGCGCGACATCGGCCGTGGCCGCCGCACTCAACCGCCAGATGCTTTGAGACCAGGCGTTGGGAATTTCAGAAAGCAACTGCGACATGTGGAACATTTTTTTTGAATAGGTGGACCATTAAAATAAAGCAAACATGAATCCATGATGAGTTAGCGATACATCTCCGGCCGACTGAGCCATAGCATTTGTTCCTTCGGGATGTGTACACGCCGATCCAAATAAAAAAACGTATGTGGCGCGTCACCGTCGGAAGCACGCCGATCATAGACTCGCGAGAGACGTCAGAGATAGCAATTCTGTAACTTACCATAGAGACAGTCGATGCACCCACAGCGCGCATTCCGTTAGTGGTGGCATCAGCGCTGGATGAGGAGGAGGACGACGACGTGTTGGCAAATGGCGGCGGCGATGAGGATGACCCCGACCCAGATGGGGATGGCGGAGCGGCCGACGGCACCGCGCGAGCGCCGGACAGTGGCGACGCGGGCGTCGGCCGAAGGGTGGAAGCTGCCGAAGCCGACGGAGAAGCCATGCGTTGGTGGAACGACGATGCGGACGCATTCACGCCAGCAGTCGCAGTGGTTGTTGAGGCGGCCCGCCGCAGCGGCGCGGCGCGCGCCGCGTGCGCTCGTATCCTCCCGGCGGCGGTGGCCGCCATACGCGGCATCTGAGGCGTGAACATATGGCGAACAGTATCCAGGGGTTTTGGGTATCCAATTCACAAGGCAGGATGAGGCTGATGGGGATTTTGCCGGCGCCAAGTCCGTCGATTCGGAGAAGCGCCAGGGCGTTCGACCAGTGATTAGCAAAAAGGAGCGGGCGCTCGTCAGTGGGCTCGTAAACGGGTCTACCTATGGACTGCATGCCAGCATCGGATTCTGATGGCGATGATTGCGATGCAGGCCGTTGGGCTGGCCGAGTACAGAGGAAACGGCTTGCTTATGAGCGGGCCTATGCGCGTCTGATGGGCTCATTCTGCAGGGTCGGGGTATACGCCTTCGTTGTTGTCCGCACTGCGGCGCCCCCGTGTGTTATAGCGCCTCATCACCGCCTGACCGAGAGACGTACGGCCAGCCCCACAAAAGGGGGAGAAAGAGACCGCCTTTTCTTTTCGCTTTCGTTTTGGCAGGCGAGGCTTTGGAGCAATTGACTCGTAGCGCTCAGACGGCGCGTTTGCAGATCAGGTGCGCGCCGTGTTTCGCAGTGCCAAACCACGCGGCAGAGTGAGCTCTAAAGACTCCAAATCACGTCAGCGGCCGAGAGTCCGAATCGACGGTCGCGGAATCAGTGACATCTTCCCTTTGCGCTAGCGGCGAGTACGTATGGACAAAAGGCGGAGCGCGGTCGATCCCCTCGCTCGGATGGATCCAGTTCAGCAGTGTCAGCACCAGGTAGTCGAACGCCATAATGAGGACGGCGATCTTACCCGCGAGTAATCCACAGCCATAGAAGAGCACGAGCCGATGGGCGAGTCCCGAAGGGGGGCGGTCCAGGATCTGGGCATAGACGGTCTCGGTACGGGCGGCGACATCGCCCCAGGAGTACATATCCTTCACGCGCTCATGAAAAGTCGTGCGATCGACGCCGTTGGTACTCACGAGATGGATCGCACGAGAAATCTGTCGGACAAGGTCGTCCTCGTCGGGACGACTGAGCATCAGGATGCCGTCTGGCAGGACCTCGGGCACGCCGCCGACGGAGGTCGAAACGACGAGCAGTCCGCAGCTGGCCGCTTCGACCATCGCGATGCAAAAGGCCTCCGTCAGACTGCAGTTGAGGAAGATTTGTCCGCGAACCAAAACGCTGCGCACGGCGCCGTGGTTGACGCTGCCCAAGAGCTGGATCCGATCCTGAAGAATGTACTTTTCGCGGACCTGTTCGAGTTCAATGAGCTTGGGGCCGTCGCCCGCGATGATGAAGTTGACGTCTGGAAATAGCTGGCAGATGCGAGGGAGCAGCGAGACGAGCAAGTCTATACCCTTCCGGTAGACAAGGCGGCTCACCACGATGATGGCGATCCCGTGCGGCACGTGGTCGGGCGGGTTGTGCGACCAATCGGGCGTGAAGTTGGCCGCGATAATGGCGTTCGGGATTACCGACACGCGGTCCGGTTCAATCGCGGCGCGCAAAACCGTGTTTTCCTTGGAGGTATGGGATACGCAGATGACGCCGTCGACATCGCTGAGCGTGAACTTGAGCAGCTTGTTGGTCAGGATGGAGCCGGTATCGGCAAACCCAAACAGGGAGTGGTCTGTGAAACAAGTGCGGAGGCCCATCGTGCGCGCATGCAGAATGGCTTCATGGCACATGGCGCTGAAGGCCTGATGCCCGTGCACGATATCGACGTGTTCGCGGATCATTATCTGGCGCAGGATCGGAAACAGACCATACACGGTGGGCCATGTGACCTGATCGAACACGAGCCACGTCGGGATGTAGTAGACTTTGACAAAGGACGAGAGGTACCGGACGCCGACGCGGTCGTTATACCGATGCGTCACAATGGTCACGCGGTGGCCGCGGGCAGCGAGCCGCTGCGAGAGATCGTACACGTGGCCCTCGACGCCGCCCATATTGGGCCAAAAGAAGTCGGAGACCATGCATATACTCAAAGCCTTCATGACGGTGACTGACACGCGCGGGTGAGGGCCGGTCCTTTGCCAAGTAGCTACTGCGACGCACCTGAGTCGGAGTACGGTGGCGCATTATGCAGGCCCAGTGAGCGCACGCACAGTAACGCGTCGACGGGATGACAAGATCAACACACGTCGTAATGGGTCGGGGACCAAAAATAGTAAGAACTACGACGAGGAGCGGAATGAGGAAAAACGATAGCGCCATCGCTTAATCTCGCCCGCGATCGCCCGCGGCGCGAGGCCAGTGATATCATAGGGTCCCGTCCATCTCAGCGACAAACCATTAGGCGCATGCCAGACAGACTCAAGACGGCGAACGACGCGCAGGCGCCGAATGATCCACCGGTCCGAGAGCATCCACATGCGGTATCTTCGACGCCACACGGATCGCGTCATTCGCGGCTTCGGACACCGGACACCGGACATTGGACACGAGACTCCGCAAGCAGAGCGATCGGCACGGTCGGGTGCCGTCAGCTCAAGCCTCTCCCGGCTCACGGGCCAATCGGAGACGGGTGGGGTGCGCAGCGCGCCGTGGCTGATGGCCTCTATCCGCTGTGTGCCCCCAGCCCGCAGCTCCGCTTCCATCGTCGCGACGCAGAAATGATTAGGACGTGAAGCAAGTGAATAGAAAAGGGATATATGAGAAACGAAGAAAATCCTAAAAGAAATGCGATGCCGATGAAGAGAAGTGCCAGTAATGAAAAACCTGGCGACTGCGCTCTCCGCGTGACGCCATGGCGATGTATGAAGCGTCAACTAGACCAGAGAGATAAAAAATAGAGCGGGACGCATCCGATGCGGATCGATGCCAGATCATCAGATGGTCAGCAAAATCAGGCAAGCGTGCGCCAGACCATCTTGTCCTCGTGGGTCTCGCGGTTGCTCTGGCGGGTGATCTCGCGGTACGCGAGCCAGAATCCAAGCCCCTTCTTACCGGACCAGCGCTCCCAGCGGCGCTCCTCCATCGAGAAACCGAGCAGGTTGCTGGGCAGATCGGCGGCGCCCAGGCCGGCCTCGGGCGTCATGGGCGCGCCGACAGCCACCACGGCCGGATCCTCAATGACATTCAGCTCCTTGCCAAAAAAGATCCAGCGCTTGTCCTGGCTCACCTGGAGACCGCTGAGTTTGTAGTCGGTACTGACGGGCACGTCCATCGAGTAGAGCATTTCGAGACTCTTGATCTCGTAGATCTGCAGGATGGCGATCCCGCGCTGCTGGCCAATAAGCACGGCCAGGTGGTAGTCCGTCATCGCCATGCGGACCTCGCTCGCGGGCCGCGTTTCGTGGAGCGCGGGGATCATGCCGTGCAGACGGTTGTTCGCGAGGAAGCGGACATAGACCGCCAGACCGCTGCCGCCCGTTGGGCTGCGGCCGAGATAAGCGGCCATGGTGTCGTTCATGGCGACACAGAAGTTCGAAACCCCGCGCGAGGTGCCACGCATATCAAACAGGTGGCGCGGCGGGTCGATAGGCTCGGGCAGGCGCCAACCGGCGCCCGGCTTGCGAGCCATCGTGCGGCCGTTGGCGCCGTCGGCCGGCAACGGCGGCACGTGCCAGACCTGGATTGCGTTCTCATCGTTGAAGTAGGCGGCCAGGGTCTCGCCATGCATGCACACGGCCACGGGGACACTCGGCATCCGCAAGGTGCGGGACTTGGTCATCTTGCGCCCCGACCAGATCTCGACATCGGGCTCTTCCGGGTTCCCCGAGATGAGGACGATGTTGGGGTTTCCAGGCTCGGTCAAACCGAACGCCGCGGGGCCAAAGTACCATCCGAGCTTCTTGGGCACCGACTTGATGATCTTCTTGTATGAGTCGCGCTGCTCGTCAATATCAACGACCCACAGCCCGTTCTGCCACAAGTAAAACGCGTGACCGCCAGCGATGCGGAACGCATTGCCAAATGCGCCATTCGTACGGAACACGCGGTTGCTGCCCGGGTTGCCGCTGATCGCGGCGTCGTTGCCGCGGTGGCCGAGGACGATGCTCGGGATGACATTCCCCTCGACGGGCGGCAGGCCGCCGCGCAGGCATGGCGCCGTGTGGCCGCTCCAGCTGAGCGGACGCACCGGCAGCGGGACGCGGTGCCACTCGTCGTGGACGCGGCACATGGCTTGGTACGTGGGGATCGCGTCGGTCAGTGGCGGCGGCGCCGTGGCGTGGCTGCCGAGCGCCGAAAGGAACGTCGCGCGGCTCTTCCAGAAATAGTTCTCGATATCGGCATCCATCAGCGAATCCAGATCGGTGCCGCGGGCACCGCGGAGGGACCGAGCCAGCGAGCGGCAGGAGCGCATGAGACGGCAGGAAGTGGGCACGTCGCAGTAGTGTGCCACGAGGAGCAACGCGGCGTCATCGAGATCGACCAGACGCTTGACGGGCCTGTGGAGGGAGGGCGAGGCGGAGGAGGCCGGGGAGGTCGCCGCATCCTCGGCGGCGGTCACGTCGTCGCCATCGATGTCGCCGCCGTGCTCGCTGGCCGAAGGCGTCGGGTGCGGCACATCGTGGTGCTTCGCGTCCGTCGCGCCGAGCTTAGCGGGCGCTAGGCCCGCGCCGCCAGCGGGGCTTTCGCTGGCCCACTCGTTCAATACGTCGATAGCCATCGTAGCAGCCGTATCAATCAGGATGGATCAAGATCCCACTCGGACCCTGCTCGGATCGGATTGTTTCAAAGACAAAAAAGACGATGCAGCGGACAGCACTATTGCCAAAGGAGGAAATGGGAGAAGGTCGACAGCAATCGTCAACTGATACGCAAATCAGTTGCCCAGCAATCGGACGGTGCGCCAGAAGAGACTGGTTTGGGGGTAAGTAGTGGGAAGGGACGCTGTTGTTACCACCACAGGCTTCTTGTTCTTAAGGTCTTGTCGTATGATAGCAGCCGAGGGCGTTGGGAGAGTCAGGAAGGAGCGAAGAGGCACACTCGGGCCATAGGCTCGAGCAAGGCGTGAGGAAGGAAGATAGACCAGGGCGGCGGCGGCGGCAGGGTGGCAAGGTGGAGTAGGCGTCAGGTGTCGGGGAAAAGCCGAGCCCGCACGTCAATCGATGGGCGCGCCGCAAACGCAGTGAAGCAAAACAAACGACCCTCTCGCCGGTTCCATCGTCCTGCGGACATCGTTCTCAGCTGAAGAGGCCGCGCAGCAGGCCACCGCTAGCGCCGTCATAGAAGGGTGTTGGACCGATGTCGCACACATTGTCTTGCCACGATGTTGACGCTCCGGCTCGTACGCGCTCGGGCCGGCGCGGCCAGCGCGGTCACGACCAAGCGGCCATCGTTCGCCGCGAGGCGGCTTAGCCACCGCCGAATGCCGTCTGCCACGCCCTTGGCGGCGGCGATGCCCCCGGTCCGGCCGCGAGCCAAGCCCACAGTCCTCTTGGCATCGTTGCTGGTCGCGGTCTGGTCTCGCTTGCCAGCGCATGGCATCGCTGGCCGGATGCAGGCTGGGCATCGACCACCGCCGCTGGCGAACCAGTCCTGGTCAAGGACCGCGGACTCGTCGGTCCCATTCAGTGAGGCGCGGCGCACGACAGACGGCGGCAGCGGCGGCATGGCAGGTGCTTCCGCGGGCCGTCTCGTCTGATCCCATCTCGCCACCGCTGCCAGCCGCTTGCCCAGCGTTTGTAAAACCGGCAATGGAGAGGAGGGGATGCACTCTGATTTGTAGCACGCACCCCGTTTGCTTCGGCGCTGCCCCCCTACAGTCTCCCTACGGTCTTCGGCGCTGCCGCAGCATGCCCGGCCAGATAAGTTTTTAGGGTCTAGCCAAACTCAGCGAATGCCAAGCGGAAGCCAAGCGGACGTCCGGCGCCATTCAACGATGCAAGCGGCAGGCCATTGGTCGAGGTAAGCGAATTTTATTTTTCATCATGAGAACCACCCGCGGGATAAGGACTCTGATGGTGATGCTGTACTCGAGAGGCTAGCCAGCGTGAGAAGCTGCTTGGATGTCCGGCAGCATCCCGTTGCGGCGGAAGTACCACAGGGCTACTATTTCGTACGTCGGCCGAACCTCCGCTTTGAAACTGGTCCCAGCGGGCGGTGGCGACATCGACATCGCTCGGCCGCGTCAATGATGGCGCATCGCAGCTCGAACAAGACTCTGTCTCGAGGATGCAACTGCTTTTTCAATACTGCGCCGCGCCTTAAAATGGCTTTTAAGCGCGGTCTTGGAGCGGCGGCCTCACAAATGTGCCGTCTTTTGATATCTTACATATAGTGAACGACGCGTTCTTGCCACGTGAATCGCATTGAGTGAGTCGATGATCATGAAGTACGCTGCTATGATTCATTCCATCGGGACGAACGCCGTCAAACGCCGGCGTATGGTGCAGCGTGAGCTCTTCGATTCGATATCGATTTGTAAACAACGACAGTTGCCAATGCAAAGCCTTGCTTTGCCAAATCGCCATATACTGTGTCCATTCATGTACCCTCATTGCCCTTGCTGAAAAGGCCAGGGCGAGATCGTCGTTTCTACATCTCGAGCGTACAGGGCTTGCGCTCAACATTTCCGCACCATCCTGGTCGACGAGTTCCGCACCACCCGGGTGTATGCCAAGACGTATATGGTCCTGAAACAAGGGCAACGCCGGCACACGAAGGCCACGGTAAGAGGTTTGCTGTGGGGTGATGTCGTCAAGGCAACTTCTTGAACCGCGATCTCAATGCTGCGTTGAACATCCGACGCTGCCTGGCCATGCGGGTCAGACCCGTCATAGGAGCATAGGCTGGAGATCCGGCTGAGGGGGTCAGAGTCAGAGTCAGAGTCGGTATGCCCCGGTGTAGGCGATCGCCCTGCCCCATGCCCTACGCCCCGACTGCGCAACATCGGACTTCGAAGGATCGGCGTTTCCCCGCTCACAACATGGTCCCACTACCGCCGCCGGCCACGCGGTCGCCGCCCCACACACAGAAGGTTGGGCGTTCAAGTGGAGCAGGGTCATTTGAACGGGTCGCGTGACCGGACTTGCCACATCCATATAATCTGCATATGCGCAGCAGGCCGAACCACGACCGTGCTCGACCTTGTATGAGCCTTCGACCGCACCCATGGATTTCCACGCCTGCGGCCTGTATCATCAGGAGGATCGTCGGCCCATCTTCATCAGCAATCTGCATCGCTCACGGACAATTGTTCTGCCACTGCGACACTTCTTTCCCTGTCCGAAGGATCGATTTTGCGCTTGCCACATGGGCCGCCGTCGACGGTCGCCGACGAGCGCCCGATCTCGCGCCTCCTCCATCACGTCGCCGCCGCGCCTGCCGCCCGTCCCGCCGCTCACACGCGGCTTGCCCCGCTTGCCGGACCCCAATCGCAGTCTCGGCCTGAATGGCGGTTCCGACGAGGGGTCTGCGGATCTCCACGATGTTCCCGCTATCGACAGCGGGGAGGGTGAGATGCGCTCGGATGATACACTTCGCTGGCCAGATGTCGCCGATGGATCACAGATCCACAACCATTCAAGTCTGCTGTCTCCCGCCCCACCATCGCCTCTCGAGGCCCAGCGACGTCATCGACTGCCGCCCGCGATAAGCGAACCGGATCTTCGTGAGAGCCCAGTCGATGGCCACGAAGCGCCCCCGCCTGATGTCGGTCCGACATATGAAGGACTGGACAGCAACGCCAACTACGGGAGCGTTCTCAACCCACTGGGGTTCTCTTTGACGACGTCCGTGGGTCTTGTGGGAAACGAAGGGCAAACCCGCCACGTGCTCGAAGCTGACGCCGCCAATCACGACTCACTTGAGCATGACAACGGTCGTAATCGAAGTCCTTATCGTGGTATCGCGCATCCGCTGTATCAGCAGGACGATGACGCCAGGGGGGACAACGCGCTGATTGCGCAGTTGGCGAACGATTTCGACAGCATCTCGGAATCCGAGATGGCCTTGCCCCAACACCGTGTCAATCAGGAGGATGTCTTATATGACGGCTCTTTGGCGGACACCGCTCAGCTGGATTCTGAGACCATCGACGTAGAAGTTGTGCCTTTCCTTCCAAGTTGTGACAGTCAGCATGCCTTCGACCAGCTCGATGAGATGCCCTTTGAAGCCGCGATGCCGGCGGGCGGTGCGGGGCCGAAGCCGTTTCACCCGCGGACCATTCCGACCTTTCCCGTCACGACGTCGGTATCGCCCTCGGGATCCTTTTCACCCCGCGCAACCGCGACTGCCGTCGCGTCCGATAGCACAGGGGTGCAGGAGACGACGACCAAGCCGCCGCGTGGCCCCAGCTCGGCACCCGTTGCCGCTTCGGACGTCGCGCCCTACCACCCGAGTGTTCACCCGCCGTTCGTGTCGAACGGCAGCCAGGGCCCCGGTTTTCCTGGGATCTACGCGAGTCTGGGCCGCTCGCGGTCTGGATCGCAGGCCTCGACGCCGACTGGGTCGCAGAGCGCGCTCCTGGGACAGCCCTTCAGGATGCCGAGCGCGCTCGAGCTCGACGGCGCTCTGTCGTCGCATCCGCAGCACCAGCACCGCACCATCAAGGCCGTGCCTCAGTCGCGCGACTCGACTGCAGTCGTGCATGCCCTCCGCACACTGCAGGACAAGGTCGCCGCGCTCGACGGGGAAAAGAAGGCGGCAGAGCAGCGCGCCGCCCAGCTCGAGGCC